>CAUYRT010048344.1:0-17286 GCA_963574885.1 Lepilemur ruficaudatus
GAGTTGTCCCTGGGCAAGCCTGGAGGAGGAGGGAGAGCCAGCCTGTGCATGGGCGAAAGGAGCGCTCCAGGCTGCCGGGAGGGCAAGGGCAGGGGCTGCAGTGGGGACAGACCAGGCACCACAGAGTGAAGGACAGAGGCAGAGAGCCAGGAGGAGCCCCATGGGACGTGTTAGGAATGCATGGCAGGAGGCCAGGCTGTGCAGAGCCTTGCAGACTAGAGTCGGGGGGCGGCTCAGGGTCTGTGCTGAGTGCTTAGTTGAGGACGGAGTTTTTGGGAGGGACATGGCATGATGTGACCCATGTGCTGACATGATCACTCTGGCTATGTGGTAGAGAGTATGGGCTAGATGGGGTTAGGAATGGGAAACATGGAGATATCACAGTAGCTTAGTGATCGTGGCAGCTAAACTAGAGGAGTGGAGAGAAATATTGATGTTTGGGAATTATACTACTCATAAAGTTTCCTGGAGTTGCTAAGAGATTGAATTTGACAGAAGGATAGAAGAGAAATCACAGTGATGGTAAGGTTTTTAGGCCTGGACCACTGGGTAAATAATAGTGCCCAGGGTGTACAGGAGCCAGCACACAAGTTGGGAAAGCAGATTTTGCCCAATTCTTCCTCAGTGTTCAGTGACCTCATGTTGATAGCTTGAAATCAGCCATGTCAGAATTAATTTACACCATACAATATTCTGCAAACACTACAAACCAGGGCTTCTCTACCCTACCAGCCCCCACACACCCATGGACAGCTGGTTGTTACAGATTTCCCAGCACATCATTAACTGAGTTGGCAAATGCTATTTGGAGAGAGCTCAGGAGTTCAGATTAAACACATGGAACAGGTTGAGTTTTAAATGTCTCTTGGATATGCAAGTCTTCACATATATGGAGATACCATGTATGCGTTTGAATTTGGGTCTGGAAGAAGGAAATTGGACCCTTATCTCTCAACATATACAAAAATCATCTTAACCTTGATTAAAGATTTAAACTTAAGAGCTGAAACTGTAAAATTGTTAAAATATAGAGAAAAGGCTTCTTAATATTGGTGTGGGCAATAATTTTTTAGATATGACCCCAAAAGCATAGAAGACAAAAGCAAGTAAGTTCTGGAGATCTACTGCACAAGATGGTGACTACAGTTAATAGTAATGTACTGGATACTTGAAAATTGCTAAGAGATTAGATTTTAAATGTTCTTACCACAAAAAAGATAAGTATGTGAGGTGATGAGTTATATTGATTTAATCATTTCACAATGTATACAAATATCATCAAAACATCACATTATACACAGTAAAAATATACAATTTTTATTTTTCAGTTATAACTTAATAAAACTGGAGGAAAAGTAAAAATAATAAAAAATAAAAATAGTAAGAAAACCAACCAACAAACAAAAACAAAGGAGAAAAAGTCATACAATCATCCTAATCAATGCAGAAAACACATGTGATGGAAGGCAACAACTATTCATGAGGACAAAATTAAAAGTATTTAAGAAGCAAACCTACCAGAAATCTATAGCACACATTATTTCTAGTGGTTAAAAATTAGATGTCTTTTTTGAAAGATCAAGATAAGAATGCCCATTATTACCCTTCTATCCAACACTACATTACAAGAATTCCTAGTTTGCACCCTAAGATAAATTATTTGACTAAACTAAAAGCTCAAAGTAGCCTGTAGGCAAATCAATAGTTTAACAAGGTGGCTAGATACAAAATCAGCATACAAAAACTGTGTTTATGTATAACAGCACCAAGGAAACTTAGCAAATGTAATTTTTAAGATAACATTAGCAAAATTATATAAAGAATATGTAAAGATACATGTGTATAAATATATATCATATATATGGAACATATGTGGACTATATATATGAAGTGAGTATATTTAAATATATATAATGAACTAAACATGTATAAAACCAGTATGCAGATAATTATAAAATCTTACTAGAAGGCATCAGAGAAGTGTTAAAAGGAGGGCTACATTGTAGATAGGAAGACTCAGTGTCCATCCCCCCAAAAATTTAATATATAAATTTAACAAGATTACAATCAAAATCCCAACAGGGTTTTTTCATAGAACTTGACAAGCTGATTCTAAAATGTATATGGAAAAGTAAATTTCCAAGACTAGCCAAGACAATCACGAAGAAGAACAAATTAGGGGGACCTACCTTACTATTCTCAAGACTTATTATTAACCTTTAATAATAAAGACAATGTGGTATAGATGCGGAGGTACAGAAATTAAACAATGAAACGGAATAGCAGAGCCCAGAAAGAGTCCTATGCATATGTGGAATTTGACACATTGCAGAAGTATCATTGCAGATCACTGGAGAAAGAATAGATTGTGCAGTATATGGCACTAGGACAGTTGGCAATCTACGTGAAAAATAATGCAATTGGATTGCTTTCTTATACCATATTTTAAAAGAACAATTTCACATTGATTAAGTACTTAAATGTCAAAGGAAAAAATATGACTTTAGAGGAAATTATAGGAGAATTTCTTTAAGATTTCAAAGTGAAAAATATTTCTTAAAGAGGACATAAAAAATGCTAAACATAACAGAAAAAGTCACTGTAATAGTATTGGTAATACTCTCCTTTTTAAGCTTGATGGTAAGTTAATACATTTCCCTTTGGTTAAGTTTCATCTTACATATATGCTCCATATATTTTTGTATGGACCAAATATATTATAACATACTTGACTACAAAAAGAAAGGCATATAAATTATGGCAGAGAAAAAGGTCAGTGCCCTTTAATAATCATGGAGGAAATAAGCCCAACCTTAAGCAGAATTCTACTCTTACTAGTGAACCTGTACTCTAAAGAAATTATAAAAGCAGAGCTAATATTAACGGAAATTTTAAAAACCAAAATCTTAACAAGCTGCTATTTTTAAGGAATACTTGTTTCATCCAATGAATTTAAAGATGATTCAACATTTGAAAACCTGTTCTTATAACTCACCATTTTAATAGGTAAAAGAAGAAAAAACTATATGATTATTTCACTAGATACCAAAAATGCATTTGAAAAAATTCAACATCCATTTCTGAATTTTAAAAATAATGATAACAAAGAGTAGGATACAAGATTAATACACAAAAGTTAATAGCTTTCCTAAATGCCAACAATCAGAATTTGAAAGTTAAAACCATTATCATTTGTAACAGTACCAAAATAATGAAATATGTATAAACCAAACAAAGTATGTACAGGATCTATATGTAGAAAATTACAAGATCTATATAAATGGAGAGATATTCCATGTTCACAAGTTGGAAGATTCAATATTAAGATATTAGTCCTTCCCAGTATGATCTACAGATTCAAAGCAATCCCAAATAAAATCTCAGCAAGCTATTTTACAGATATTAACAAACTGAGTATAAAGTTTATAGGGAAAGATGAAAGACCCTGAATAGTAATACAGTACTGAAAAATAAGAATAAAGTTGGAGTACTCATACTACCCAATTTCAAGACATCATATAAAGCTGCAGTCCCTAAACCCCAGGCCATGGACGGGTATTGGTTTGGAACCAGACTGCACAGGAGGAGGTGAGCGAGATAAGCTACATTTGTATTTACAGCTGCTCCCCATCCCTTGCATCACCACATAAGCTCTGGCTCCTGTCAGATCAGTGACACATGAGATTCTCATTGGAGCGTGAACCCTACTGTAAATTGAGCATGCGAGGGATCTAGGTTGCTCACTCCTTATGGGAATCTAATGCCTGCTGATCTGAGGTGGAGCTGAGGCAGTGATGCTAGTGCTGGGTAGTGGCTGCACATACAGATTATCATTAGCAGAGAGCTCTGACTGCACAATAAATGTAATGCCCTTGAATCATCCCGAAACCATCCCACACCCCAGTCTATGGAAAAACTGCCTTCATGAAACTGGTCCCTGGTGCCAAAAATGTTGGGGACCGCTGATATAAATGTACAGTAATCAAGACAGTGTGATATGGGCAAAAGAACAGACACGTTGATCAATGGAACAGAGCAGACAGCCTATAAATAGACCCATGCATATACAGTCAATTGGTATTTTTTTTGAGACAGGGTCTTATTTTGCTGCCCACGCTAGTGTGCAGTTGTGTCATCATAGCTCACTGCAGCCATGAATGTCAATTGTTTTTTTTTTTTTGAGACAGAGTCTCACTCTGTTGCCCAGGCTAGAGTGCCGTGGCATCAGCCCAGCTCATAGCAACCTCAAACTCCTGGGCTCAAGCAATCCTCCTGCCTCAGCCTCCCGAGTAGCTGGGACTACAGGCATGCACCACCATGCCTGGCTAATTTTTTCTGTATATATTTTTAGTTGGCCAATTAATTTCTATTTTTTGTAGAGATGGGGTCTCGCTCTTGCTCAGGCTGGTTTGAAACTCCTGACCTTGAGCGATCCACCCACTTCGGCCTCCCAGAGTGCTAGGATTACAGGCGTGAGCCACCGCGCCCGGACATCAATTGGTTTTTGACAAGGAAGCAAAGGCAATTCAATGGAGAAAGCATAATCTTTATAACAAATGGTATTGGATCAAGTAGATGTCCATATGAAAAAAAAATGAACCTAGACAGAGATCTTATACTTTTCACAAAAAATTAACTTAAAATGGATTATAGACCTAAATGTAAAATGAAAACGTATAAAACTTCTAAAAGAAAATGCAGGAGAGGCCAGGCATGGTGACTCCGGCCTGTAATCCTAGCACTCCGGGAGGCCAGGGCAGGAGGATCACTTGAGGTCAGGAGTTCAAGACCAGCCTGAGCAAGAGCAAGACCCTGTCTCTACTAAAAATAGAAAAAATTAGCTGGCGTGGTGGCACACGCCTGCAGTCCCAGCTACTTGGAAGGCTGAGACAGGAGGATTCCGTTAGCCCAAGTGTCTTAGGTTGCTGTGAGCTAGGCTGATGCCATGGCACTCTAGCCTGGGTGACAGAGCAAGACTCTGTCTCCAAAAAAAAAAAAAAAAGAAAGAAAGAAAAAGAAAATGCTCAGGCCTGTAATCCTAGCACTCTGGGAGGCCGAGGCGGGCGGATCTCTCAAGGTCAGGAGTTTGAAACCAGCCTGAGCAAGAGGGAGACCCCGTCTCTACTAAAAATAGAAAGAAATTAACTGGACAACTAAAAATATATAGAAATAATTAGCCGGGCATGGTGGCGCATGCCTGTAGTCCCAGCTACTCGGGAGGCTGAGGCAGAAGGATTGCTTGAGCCCAGGAGTTTGAGGTTGCTGTGAGCTAGGCTGATGCCACGGCACTCACTCTAGCCCGGGCAACAGAGTGAGACTGTCTCAAAAAAAAAAAAAAAGTGAAAAATTCAAGGTGCAGGAACAATACATATAGTAAGATCCCATTTGTTTACATATATGTATGTAAATGCGCAGATACACATCTGAAACAGTACACACAAACTTATTGGGGCCCTAAGGAGTGGCAGTGGAATAGGGAAAGGGAGGACTCTACCTTCTATGTTAAAAAGAGAAGACAGGGCCAGGCGCAGAGGCTCAGGCCTGTAATCCCAGCACTTTGGGAGGCCGAGCAGGGAGGATCACTTGATCTCAGGAGTTGGAGACCAACTTGAGCAACATAACGAGATCCCATCTCTACAAAAAATTTAAAAAAATTAGCCAGGGGTGGTAGCAGTCATCTGTAGTCCCAGCTACTTGGGAGGCTGAGGCAGGAGGATTACTTGAGCCTAGGAGTTCAAGACTTCTTCACTCCCACCTGGGTGACAGAGTGAGTCCTGTCTCTAAGGAAGAAAAAAAAGCATTTCTCTGGTGGTATAACTTTGATAATTACAATTTTAAGTATATTTAATTTCTCTTCTTAGGTTTGAACAGCATTTCGAGGTAGATTTGGATGGGCTGTTTACTTTTTTAAGGAAATTTGAATTTTTACTTTACATTTCCCCTGAAAACAACCCCCTGCCCCCGCAGAAAGCAAAAGCAAGAAATTCAGTTTATTTCATTGACCTTAGAATGGAGGGTCTTCAAGATCCTTTTTTTCTTTTCAAAAACAGCTGTTATGTTCTCTCAGCATGATTATATGCAGATGAGAATTCAACAATCTAAATTTTAGTGAGCGCATTTCTCCAATGCCTGCATCTCTTAGATTTCTTCTCCTGAAATGGTACGTAGATATTAATTATCACAGTCATGGAACAATTTACATGAACATTTTTTTTCCTCCAGGGACTTTTAACTGGAAAGCCTTGAGGAGCATTTTTTTAAATTTTATTTCAGGAAAATATGAGAGTACAAACATTTTGGTCACATTTTATATCTTTGCCTCTCTAGCAAGGGTTAGCGGCATGCCCCTCCCCTCCACAATGCTCACGGCATCCCTCGGATGTGGGTCTACCCACCAACCCTGGATCCCTGGTGAACACCACCACCATGTGAGCTCCATAGTGTTAATCAGTACCACTTTGATGGCGAATACATGTGGGGCCCATTCTTCCCATCTTGTGACACCTCACTTTGGATAATGTGTCTAAGCTCAATCCAGGATAATATAAGCGGTGCTAGCTCAATGTCGTTTCTTAAAATTGAGTAATATTCCATTATAAACATATACCAAATTTTAATAATCCACTCATATATTGACAGGCACTTGGGTTTTTTCTACATCCTTGCAAATAGTGAATTGTGCTGCCATAAACATTCGGGTGCAGATGTCTTTATTATAGAATGTCTTATGCTCTTTTGAGGAGCATTTTATACACTTTTGTACCCTAGATGTCCTTCCTAAAGATCTAGAGGCTGTCAGGTCAAATCCCAGTCCAGTGCCCTCTCCCAGTTTTGTCAAATTCCTGGAAGGGTTAGGTTCTCATGGTCCCAGTTTCTGTTTCCATGGAAATGTGTAGATTATAGATTTTTACCTGTTCCAGGCAATCTCTCCCTGTCTGTACAACTTTGATCCAAGCATGAAATTTGCTGTGATTTCTACAAAATTCATACATAAAAGGGATAGTGTGTTGCGGTGTGTGTGTGTAGCAGATTTTACTAAAAGACTGAGAAGTATTTGCATCTCAAAAGAGAAATAATGAGCATATACTCCAGCCACCTATTGTGTTGCTTGACCTACTTTTCGTCTTCCATTCGAGCCCCTCTTTGCTCTCCTAATTCATCTCCTCCTATTTCCGAGCCTGTTCGTCTCAACACGGAGCAGGACTGAACCATCTCTTCGCACCTTGGCTTCACCTGACTAGTGCTCTGAGTGACCCTTCCTCTGTGTCCCGCTCCTCCTCCTTTCCCATACTTACTTAGGTGTTTTCCTTGTCATAAATGATTTCATTGTAAGAAGCATTCTCATATCAGCTTTTAGGATATTAACTTTTCTCACATTAATGTGTTTTGAATCAGGTTCTTGTATTCATTTTAATTTAAAATCTTTTTTTATCTTCTCCCCCTCCTCCAATTTCTTTGCCCACCTTCTCTCCCTCCTCCTACACAAACCCACCGAGTGCTCTGTTCTGAAGCCTCTTTCCTCCAAAGGCAGTCTGAGGGTTGCCTCCAGATGAAAATGGTAGAATTTCCCTATGTTGTGATGTGTGTGTGAGAGAGAGAGCACGAGCGAGAGCGGGAGCGGGAGCGGGAGCGGGAGCGGGAGCGGGAGCGGGAGCGAGAGAGGGAGAGAGGAGAGAGGAGAGAGGAGAGAGGAGAGGGAGAGAGAGAGAGAGAGAGAGGAGAGAGAGAGAGAGAGAGGAGAGAGGAGAGAGAGAGAGAGAGAGCGCGAGAGCGGGAGCGGGAGAGAGAGAGAGAGAGAGGGAGAGGGAGAGAGGAGAGAGGAGAGAGAGAGAGAGAGAGAGAGAGAGAGAGAGGAGAGAGGAGAGAGAGAGAGAGAGAGAGCGCACGAGCATGCCAGCGCTGTTGGGGATGGCCTGTCTCTGTAGGGCGGGATGGGGTTGGGACGCCCACACCTCAAGCACTCTTTCTTAGTCATGCACCAGCAGCCTGGAACCCTACTACAACTGAAATTTGTTTTGCAGCCTTTCTTTAAGGCTTGATTTGCACCCTGAACTTTAAATCACTGGGTAAAGGTAAAGAGAAGTGAAGTGTAGGTTTAACTAGGTAAACTGCTCAAAAGGGCAGAAAAGATAAAACAGGAACTTCCAAGTTCTTATAGGCTGCTGTTATTTACAAAGATAGGGCATAAAAACGTTCTTTACCTTAAAAAAAAAAAAAAGCCGTCTGCCTTCTTTTTCTTTCTGAGCATGCCTTTGAGAATACTGATCCTTCTGCCATTCTTCCCAAGGTTGCAGTGTTCAGAAACACTGTTTCTATTTTTTTTTTTCTCTGTCTCTCTAGGACATGAAGAAACACTGTTTCTATTAAACATTGAGGATAACTTACTTCCTCTCTCTGGCAGCTGTTTTACTGTTTAAATCTTCATACTGTTTACTGTTGGACTCCTTAACCTGGCGGTTTGTTTTTGCGGTCCTGTATCATTCGACAACCTGGTCTCACATTCTTCTGGAATTCTCCTTGGAGCCGCCTCTCTGCTAGCATCTTTTTGTGATATGCTCCCTCAGCAACATCAGCTACTGTTCTTCATGACTGAATTCCAGTATTTTTTTATTCTACTCAGTGCTTATTTCTGAGTGATGAACAGCTTTTGGAAAATAGATAGCTGTCTTTATGCTCCTGGGATTTGAGTAGGCACATTTCAGAAACCTTATCTTCATAAAGACTGAAAGAGAAACATAAAATCAGAAGACTGCAAGGAGCTCCTGGAGACTGTCTGTGCGCTACCCGCCTACACTGGGAGGAGGAGTACAGCCATCCTAGCAGAGTCTTGGTGAAATGAGAGTGGGGGAGGGGAGGAATGGCGGAACACTAGCTGGAAACAAACGGCTGGTTTTAGTTCCTGTTCTGCCATTTCCCAGCTATGTGAACTTGGGCAGGTCCCTTAAATTTTCTGAACTCCGGTCACTTTCTTCTGTAGAATGGAGAGAATGTGACCTACCTCCCCAGCATGGCAGACCTCAGACAATCAGATGTTTTTGTGTAATATATAAAAAGGTGCACCTAACTGTGTGTTCACACACAGCTGCGTGGGAGGTGCACAAGCTAGATTTCAGCTCACAGCTTGCACCCGGCACCCTGGTACGGTGCATAACCTGAAGTCCTGTACAGCAGCCAGGCTCCCAAAGTCTACCGTCCTCTGCCACCTGGAGCAAGCTTGGGGGAGGGGCCGGGAGAGGGGACAGTGCTGGGGCCCCAGGGACTTAGCACTTTAAGAAGGTGCCTGCCTTTTTACCTTCTAATTCATCTTGCTTTTACACTTATTCTTCTGTATTTTCATCACATCATTAACAAGGTCAGATTAACATATCAGTTCAAGGGTATCACCTTGGGGAATGTGCTCAGGAAGCGCATTCCTTTTCCCTGCTGCTCTCTGGCCCCTTCCCTGCGCCTACTTCACAGGTTGTTGGAGCATTAAGTTAAACCGTGAATGGGAAAGCACCTGGAACACGATCCCAAACACGGAAGTTCTTAGTTGCTTCTCTTTTACGTTCCTTCAGGATATCCTGGCATTTGTCTAGGCTTTCTCCTATTGTTTGCTATTCCAGAGGTTTCCAAAGTAGGGTGCTGGACCCCTAAGAAATATGACAGATGCTCCATTGAAATGTGAGATAAAAATGAAAGTTTTATTTATATTTATTTTAAACTTAAAAAGGAAATAGCTTTTCTAATATTTGACATACGGATTGATAAGGGTATATAGTAGTTATAAGTAGACACACATATACTAGGTGGGCATACTCAACCTTTTTTGTCGGATATAGGTAAGTAATAAAAATGTTTGAAGACCAGAGCTCAGTTCTCACATCTCTGTACCTTCTAAATAGAATTGCATTTGTTGTTCTTCTCTGAATTCTTTTTGTTTAAATAATAAGCAGTTTCCCATGCTTTATCTTCCAGGACAGAGCTTTATTAATCTTGGAGTGAAACATTCTCTCCTCACCTAACCTCATTTCTTGTTATTTGCACAGGACATGGGAAACAGCAAACTTTTTCCCTAAGATATGACTTATTCGTGTAAGATAACTTGTTATTTAGGATAATGAAATTGGTATCTTTTTCATTTAATCATAAACATTCAGTAAAATAAAGTAAGAACGTGGGCTCTGGGTCCAGGTGGTCCTGGGATGCATGACATTAGGCAAGTGACTTAACCTGAGTCCATGCCTCAGTCTCTTCATCTGTAAAATGGGAATAAGAATATTAATTATTAATAAGAATCAAGACAGCAATTTAAAGAATCAATACCCATGACATTATGAGAATAGGGTCAGTTGCATATTAAGCACTACAGAAATTTACCGCTGTCATCACTATAACCACCATCTTCATTCCCAGGAGTGGTGTCTTTCACCTCCAGACCAATAGAACTCTAACTGGAAGGAGTAGTGGCAGTTCTGGATTCATTCAGTTTCTCAACAAATATATATTGGTGGTCTCTCATGTACCAGGCACTTTACAAAGTGTTGGATGCTTCATTCTATTGTCAACCTCGTGCTTCTGTGTGGTGGGTAGCTAGTTCCCTTATTACCTGCTTACGGTCACATTACCTACCATGCCATAGCAGGCCACTTTGCAGTGGGTTCCATTTCTACCTCTACAATCAAGGTAAAGGGCTTTCATGTTGCAAAATCATTAAACACTTTGCTGTTGCAGAATCACCAAACACTATGGATTTCCAGCCATTTGACATTTTAAGGTACAAATAAGCTTTCTCTGCATTATTAATTCCACATGTCATTGCCATATATTCCCTGGTTATTATCCTTCCATTGAACTGTTTGTTTATTGTTCATATAGTTCCACTTACATGGGCCTCTTCCTGGGCATGATTCCTCCAGGTTGATTCAAGGCATATTCTGCCTCATTTGCCCTCATCTTCGAAAAAGGTACATTTTCTCCTTCCCAAATTGCAATCTTGTGAGTCTGCTGGACATCATCATGGCTTAATATTCTTTTCAACAAATCAAAGCATTGGTAGAAGGATAGTGGTTCTCAGTGTAATATATTGAGTGTAAATCTAGCAAATTTAGAAGTAACTATTTTACTATTAAACACTTCTATATTCTCTCTCTCTCTCTCTCTGAAGAAATGTTTCTTTCTGAAACTTAGTAAAATCGCCATATATATTAAAGCCATTCATATTGATCTATGCATATATTCTGGATATGGGTAGAAAGAAAAGGGAAAACAATGAAGATAGGATTTTCTTTCAATTTTCTTCCTTCCAATCCTTTTACTTCTCACACGCAAACTGCTATAATCTTGGGGGACATCCAGTTCAACTTTGAGTCTGTTAAGGTGATATACTTCCCAGACCAACAACTGCTTCTTCCAGGCTCCAGTGAAAAAAGAAATGGCATTTTCAAAAAACACACGAATGTTCTCTAAATGTTTACTTTGTTGTGACTTGTTCGATGACCTGACAAAACTGCTGGTTTATGTTATAACTTAGACATGATGAAGAAAGTCAGATACTTCATTTTTCCAGCATGGGGGCTAAGAATAAAATCTTGGTGCTGGAATTGAACATTGTATTTTCCAGGCAAAGGAAATGGACATTTATTGGATGTTATTGCTGCTTTCTTTGCACTAATGACATTATGAAAGCTCTTTGAGTAATATAATTTGAAAATATTATTTCTGTGTTTCAGGTCATGCAAGACAAGATAATCTGCCTTCCGAAAAGAGTGCAGCCTGCTCAGAACCACTCGGCCATCTCGAATGCGTCTCAAGCAGTTGCCAGCACCACCCCACTGCCTCCGCCTAAACCTTCTGCTACTAACCCTGTCACTGTGGAAATGAAAGGACTGAAGACAGATTTGGACCTTCAGCAGTACAGTTTTATAAACCAGATGTGTTACGAGCGAGCCCTCCACTGGTACGCCAAGTACTTCCCTTACCTTGTCCTCATCCATACCTTGGTCTTTATGCTCTGCAGTAACTTTTGGTTTAAATTCCCTGGTTCCAGCTCCAAAATAGAACACTTCATCTCCATCCTGGGGAAGTGTTTTGACTCTCCTTGGACCACACGGGCTTTGTCTGAAGTGTCCGGGGAGGACTCGGAAGAAAAGGACAATAGGAAGAACAACATGAGCAAGTCCAACACCATCCAGTCTGGTCCGGAAGGCAGCCTCGTCAACTCTCAGTCTCTGAAGTCAATTCCTGAGAAGTTTGTGGTTGACAAATCCACTGCAGGGGCTCTGGATAAAAAGGAAGGTGAGCAAGCAAAGGCCTTATTTGAGAAGGTGAAGAAGTTCAGGCTGCATGTAGAAGAAGGTGATATCCTATACGCCATGTATGTTCGCCAGACTGTACTTAAGGTTATCAAATTCCTAATCATCATTGCATATAACAGCGCTCTGGTTCCCGAAGTCCAATTTACAGTGGACTGTAATGTGGACATTCAGGACATGACTGGATATAAAAACTTCTCCTGCAATCATACCATGGCGCACTTGTTCTCAAAACTCTCGTTTTGCTACCTGTGCTTTGTAAGTATCTATGGGTTGACGTGCCTTTATACCTTATACTGGCTGTTCTACCGTTCTCTAAGGGAGTATTCTTTTGAGTACGTCCGGCAGGAGACTGGGATTGATGATATTCCAGACGTGAAAAATGACTTTGCTTTTATGCTTCACATGATAGATCAATATGACCCTCTCTATTCCAAGAGATTTGCAGTGTTCCTGTCCGAAGTCAGTGAAAATAAATTAAAGCAGCTGAACTTAAATAACGAGTGGACCCCTGATAAACTGAGGCAGAAGCTACAGACAAATGCCCACAATCGACTGGAATTGCCTCTTATCATGCTCTCTGGCCTTCCGGACACTGTTTTTGAAATCACAGAGCTGCAGTCTCTAAAACTTGAAATCATTAAGAACGTGATGATACCAGCCACCATCGCGCAACTCGACAATCTCCAAGAGCTCTCCCTACACCAGTGCTCTGTCAAAATCCACAGCGCCGCGCTCTCTTTCCTGAAGGAAAACCTCAAAGTCTTGAGCGTCAAGTTTGATGACATGAGGGAGCTGCCCCCCTGGATGTATGGACTGCGGAACCTGGAAGAGCTCTACCTGGTCGGCTCTCTGAGTCATGATATTTCCAAAAACATCACCCTTGAGTCTCTGCGGGATCTCAAAAGCCTTAAAATTCTCTCTATCAAAAGCAACGTTTCCAAAATCCCTCAGGCGGTGGTTGATGTTTCCAGCCATCTCCAGAAGATGTGCATACACAATGATGGCACCAAGCTGGTTATGCTCAACAACTTAAAGAAAATGACCAATCTGACAGAGCTGGAACTGGTCCACTGTGACCTGGAGCGCATTCCTCACGCTGTTTTCAGCCTGCTCAGCCTCCAGGAATTGGACCTGAAGGAAAATAATCTGAAATCTATAGAAGAAATCGTCAGCTTTCAGCACTTGAGGAAGCTGACAGTGCTAAAACTGTGGCATAACAGCATCACCTACATCCCGGAGCATATAAAGAAACTCACCAGCCTGGAGCGCCTGTCCTTTAGTCATAATAAAATAGAGGTGCTGCCTTCCCACCTCTTCCTATGCAACAAGATCCGATACTTGGACTTATCCTACAACGACATTCGATTTATCCCGCCTGAAATCGGAGTTCTACAAAGTTTACAGTATTTTTCCATCACTTGTAACAAAGTGGAAAGCCTTCCTGATGAACTCTACTTCTGCAAGAAACTTAAAACTCTGAAGATTGGGAAAAACAGCCTATCTGTACTTTCACCGAAAATTGGAAATTTACTATCTCTTTCCTACTTAGACGTAAAAGGCAATCACTTTGAAATCCTCCCTGCTGAACTGGGCGACTGTCGGGCTCTGAAGCGAGCTGGTTTAGTCGTGGAAGACGCCCTGTTTGAAACTCTGCCTTCTGACGTCCGGGAGCAAATGAAAACGGAATAACTTATTTTTCGTTAAAGTTTGACTGAAACACGCTTCTACCAAATACAGTATGAATAATTAGGTAGTCTTAATGCCTTTCCTATTTTATTTTTATTTTGTTTTTCTTTTTCACACAAAACAAAATGTACACAAAGATTGAGTAAGGAGTATGTATTTTTTAATAAAAACTTAATTGTATTTTTTCAGTATTAATATTTTAAAGTTTTATTTGTCTTGGAACCTGATGTATCTATTATTGTTTTCTAGTGATAGAAACAGACGGTTCCATCTGTTTTTTGTTTTCGTTTATGTTTTTCAGTTCATTCTTGTGAAAGGGAGGGAATTATAAGTTGCATGCTTTTGGCATTTTTTTGAAATAGAAGGAGATATTTTGCCAGGGTCACTTTTAGCTTGTTTACACCTGTGTAGGGTCCTCATTTTTGTGTTTTCATTGCGTGTATACCAAGGAATCTGTGCTAGTTGTTTTAATACCAGCTGCCTTCTTTACTGGCCAAGTCATTCTACAGGAAACATTTCTCTGGATATAACTTCACATAAGTGCATTGTCACAGAGTATTATTTTTGAATTTTCTCCCTGCCTCCAACATAACCGTAAATTGTATTATTTCATATAAACCTGACATCTATAGTTATCAGTTAAGCAAGGCTCTTGTAATTGGGTGAAGAAAATAATCTTTAGTGGTTGGCATGCTCGAATTGGTCATTTATAATTTAACTGATTTGCATTTTTACCAATACTTTTTAAATATTCCAAAACTAAACACAGAGGCCCTCCCCTACCTTTAATCTCAATACTGCTATGTAGTACTGGTGAATGACCTTAGAGAAGCTAGATTTATTTTAATATTCCAGCAGGTAATTAAATTTAAAAATCATAGAATTAGAAGCCTGTTTTTGAGTAATTTAATCATCTTTGATATCTTGATATGTGGATACATCAGATGGAAAAAATTTCACTACTAACATGCCCTGTCAAAGAGCTGGTGTGCTCCAGTCAGACCCTCTCCTTGCTCAGGGCACTGTGGCAGTGGTAATCTATTCAAATTCTGCCTGTTGCACAAAATAATCCACTTATGTATACAGTCAGCCCTCCATATCCATGGGTTCCACATCTGGGGAGTCCACTAACTATGGATTGAAAATGTTCTAAGAGAAAATTGCGTCTGTACTGAACGTGTGCAGACTTTTTTATCTTTTTATTATTCCCTAAATACTGCAGTGTAACAATTATTTACATGGCATTTACATTGTATTAGGTATTATAAGTAATCTAGAGATGATTTAAAGTATACAAGAGGACGTGCATAAGCTATATGCAAATACTACACCATTTGGTATCAGGGACTTGAGTATCCTCAGATTTTGGTGTCCGAGAAGGTCCTGGAACCAATCCCCCATGGATGCCGAGGAACGACTGTGTATTAATTGGTTTCCATCAAGCCTGCCCTTGCTGTAAATGCTAGTGATGCAATCACAGGTACTCTAGCTGCTATTTGGCTTAACATACGTATCTCATCTAAAATGACACTGTTAACTATTTTTTTTAAGTGTGAAGAAATTGCTAAGTCATTGCTAATGTTACTTAGCAATAATTTTTGCCTAATTGTCAACAAAGCTTTTACTTACCTTTGTACTTAAAATCCAACATAGTATGGGCTCTTAGGCAAGATATTTCACTGACTAGTAGATAGAACAGGAAAAATGAAATACACTACGTGTTCCCTCTATCCGGGACCAGTGCTACTGATTATAGGAACGTTGTTTTATGTACCAAATTCACAGTGACCATTTTCTGAGCCCTAGACTGATCTAAGAAAGTTCTGTGACTTGCCAATTAAAGAAAGTAGCAAGATGATTTGGGATTTCCAAGTGCTGTTTTTAAAAATTGTTCCTTAAACCTGGTAAATTTGCCCAGTGCTACTTTGAGTCATATACAGAAAGCACTATGGGAACTCTTCCACAGATATGTGTACCTCAATTTTGTTTTAAGTTTTAAGATACACAGTGGGGTGAAAGATTGTGGAAAGAGCTGCTTTTCATTTGTTTAATAATCTAATCACATAAACCAAAGTGCTTCACGGTTTCTGTACTGTGTTAAAGTTTTAAAATGATGATTTTGTATAGCTGATTTATTTAGACCTACAATTGAAATAACATGTTTGAAAGAGTATCATGGTTATAGTTCTTGTATGTTAAAATATTTAATTCCAGAATATTGGGATCCTGAGTATAAACAATGGGTTGTATTTAGAAACATAGCCCTGTTTTAAACAATTTGTTGGCATATCACCATGGTTGAGCATGACAGAAATATTTAATACCCTGTTGAAAGGTAAGCTCAGATGACTGCTGGAAAAACACTGGGTGCACTATTTTTCTGGATAAAATTTATAGTTATTTTCTATATCACCCTTCAAAAGGGGTCTATTCAGGTTAAAAATCATATTTATGCTGAAGTCTTTATCTGGTGTTAACTAATAATCTCATATGGGCTCATAACTGAAATAAGTCACTAATAATTCATTTTTATCATTTTTAACAATTTGCTCAAAATTCCAAAAGAATTTGATTTATTTTTTAATGATTTTGCAGGCTGACCCCCAACCTAAATTTTGATAACATCCAGTAAATCAGTACAGTTCTATGACTTTATGTTTTAACTAAGAAGGAAAATTCATAGATGTTCTTATTAGGTTTTATAAAAATTCAAAAGCCTCAAACTTAATTTTGAGTCTACATTTTCTGACTCGGGCCCTTTTTAATATTGTAAGTTTTTGTTCATTTTCATAAGTAAAAAGCATTCAATTACTATTTAGCCTTTAAATGGGAAACTCAGGTAAATGAACTTCTGACTTTTCTAAAGTTCTTTAACTGATCAATTCAGTGTAGAGGGGTAATTACCTAATCACTTTCTGTATTTTATAAGCACTCTTGCTAAAAAGGAACAACTAGCTCTATTTCTCTAATCTCTGTAGGATGCATGAGAAACTGCTTATGTAAATATAAAAGCACTGTATGTAATATTAACTCCTATGGCTGCTTGGGGCTCATGATGGGTGAGCTTTTGGTCAGCTTTAAAGGTTAAGCACAGAGCAAACAATCGTTTGCTAATGATCTGGTTGACAGAGAGCATGTAAGCATATTCCAGTGCAACTCACCTAAGAAGACCACACTTCAGAAAGCTGTTGCATTTTCTTATGTGTTGGTTTTGTTTTACTTTGTTTTGACACAGCCCCTGTAATACAAAGATTCTTGATATGAATACAATGAAATCTGTTATTTACAGTCATAAATTTTTCTT
>CAUYRT010048345.1:0-104371 GCA_963574885.1 Lepilemur ruficaudatus
GGGGTCTCAATAGGGGAAAGGAATTCCTCAAAAACTGATTCATGTGATTAATTGTACACCTTGGTAAATTCACTGAAAATCATTTAATCGTACACTTAAAATGGAGTGTTGGTTGTACGTAGATACAGTTGGAGCACTATGGATGTACTCTCTGGACTACTTTGACAGAGTAGATTTTTGAATGTGACAAGATAAGTCAACTTGAGTGGTAATATATTTTGGGAAATCAGCTCACTACAAATTGTGACTGTAAACATTATACTGTAATGTTTTGTAGTTTTCCCCCAATAAAAAAAAAAAAAGTTGTTTGAAATCATGTATAATTATTTTCTCTGTGTGGTTATCAATTTGATATATAGCAAGGTTCATCTGTTTCTGCTTATGGTCAATATTAAGGTTTGCTTTTTCAATCTTTTTATGTGATTTTATTTTATAATATGTAAATATTAACATATCTCAAAAGTGAGAACTATACGGAAAGGAAGACTCAGAGAAGTATCAGTCCATCTTGACACCCTCTTCCCCGTGCATACTTCCATAGTAGCAATTTTTATTAGTTTTTAAATGTCCTTATTGTGTTTCTTTTTCTTCTGCAAATATAAGTGTATATGTATATGTAAGTATATATAATTATAAAAAAAGTCATTCCCATTATAATAAGGAATATCACAATTTTACAATCTTTAAATGGAAAAGTGAGCCAAAAGGTATCCACTTTAGAATTGATTTGTTTGCCATACATTTTTATGGCTGCAATTTATTGGAATGATTTTAAAAAAAGAAAAATGGCAGGTTTTCTCATTCTAAAGACTGATACTTTGGATATAATCACAGTCTGATAGTAGAAACATCATTCATGGTATTAAGAAATACATACTTAGCAATTAAAAATGAAAAACATTTATAATATGGATTCAAAATTATAATCTTTTTTTGAGTGTCTTTATGTCACTCTTGTTTGTCCCCAAAATCTTCATGGAGAAGATTTACTAAGAAAGTAAATACTTGCTTATTTCTTTTTCCTCCTTATTTATCATCCAATGTTAATTTTAAAGGGGGCTGGATAATTCACATTTTTAAATGAAATTTCCCTTCTGTGCAATATTTAAAGCAATAAAAAAAATTTCCTGTCTCCATTACCAAGTCATATGCAAGGCCATAGACAATAATGCCAATATAGAATTGAGTAAAAATCAATGTGTAAAGTGAAATCTCTATAAGGAATTCTGTTTGGGAATTAAAGTGCATATGTCTGACTAAACCCTAGTCTATGTGTGGTCAATACATTGACCAATTTTCTGTTGTTTAAAGCTAAGAGCTAATTACTATACCAAATAGTGACAATATGTTTATCACAACTCAGCCATAAAATCTCATCTTCCAATGAGAATTTTTAGTCATATAAACTTCAGTAAAATACTTTTCTAAATTAATTTATAAGCAAATATGAGTAACATTTTATAATCTATCTCATTTAATTCATACTGTCACGTCATGTTTATGAGACTCTACAGTGAAAAAAGAATTTAAAATTCACCTATGTCTTTTAAGTCACTAAATGATAGGGACTCTATCTTTCTCATCTTTGTATTCCAGCACTAGCATCTGGCACATAAGCATTTCCTGAATACATGAATAACCTTAGTACAACTCGTTTATTTCACAGCTGAAGAAACTGAGACCAGAGAGGTCACACATGTTCTCTCCTCTTTCAGTAAGAACAATTAAAAGGTTGCTAAAATGAATCTGTACTCAGTATGAATGTTGCATTAATGTTGCTCATATACTAATATTTATCAGCCACATGCATTTTTAGTATTTTCTGTAGTAATTTAGTTCAAAATTGACAAGTACACTCAACTATAGGTTCTTTTTGCCTATATTAGTTATTTTTGTTTCTAATTAAAGAGATTTCACTAAAAACAAAAAAAGAAGGAACAACAAGACATAATCCATGTAAGCTATTCAATCAGTTTTGGACTTATGACTTCACTATACCCTAAGCTAAAATTTTTGGGGGGGTTTACACTCAGGTGTAATCATATAATTTAATTAATTCTGCATATTACAGCTCTTTGGATAAAGGCTAAAAGCTAACAAAAATTATAATATTGAAAATTAGGTTATAGCAAGACTCTGTTACTTTAACTCATTTATTATATATTATTTACTACTTATTTATTATTTATTGATCAGGAATATATTGTTAAATATGAAACACATTTTAATGTTGATTATTTCTAGACCCTTTTTCTATGACATCTTAAAATTTTCATTTAAACAATGTTTATTATCAGCCAACCAGAATTGCCTGGTTCATAACAAAAAGAGACAAAGACACATGGACAAAAATAATTAAAATATAATTTAAAAGTGCTATGGTGGATCTATAGATGTGATGTTTTATCAGAAAATATTGGAAATGATTAATTCCACTTGGGAAAACCTTGGAAGTCCTTTTAGAGGAGGTGATTTTGAGCCAGGCTTTAAAGAATGTAGAGGAAGTTATCGGATGAAGGAAAGTGAGAAGAGGAAATTAAAACTCAAAGCCTGACAAAAAACATTTATAATTTTACACAGAAGTAAAATAACTAGCAAGTACAAGGAATATCCAATGATTTTGTGTGACTACAGCAGGGGTCATAAAGAGAAGGGATTTATTAGTATGATTCTCAAAAGAGAGACTGGAGTCAGATGATAAAGGCCTTTTGCATCATGATAAAGAGTTTTATTAACTTCAGCTTATAGGTAATGAGAAGTAATTTCCAAGCAGGAGAGTAAAATAATTTGAATTATACATAAGAAAAAGCATTGTTTGAAATAATGAAGAGACTGAAGGTAGAAAATCTGAAGGTTAAGTGAAATGATGAGAGCAGTACCAGAAATAATGGAAAGGAGGGAATAGATCCTGGATATCTTTGAGTAATACATTTTAAAGGACTTGATGACTGATTAGTTATGGACCACGAAGGAAAGGGATGAATCAAAATGTCTAGGGTGGGCAACTGAATGGATGCTGACAATTTAACCAAATAAATGGAAATGCAATAAAAAGAAAAAATCAGGAGGTCATAACATTTGTAAGATGCAGCAGCAATTATTTGAAAATTAAAATTAAAAAACTCAACAATTAACTTACTGGATTTTTATTCAATTGCTTAAATTAATCATATGTGTTTCCTCATGACTGAGAAAAAGCTATGTGGGCCATATCAAGGGCCTGCTCAATATTTTGCTCCTGGCAAATCTGTTAAGAAGTATTTTGATGTAGAAACATTTGAAGTAGACAAAAGATCAGATATATATATACTCTAACTTCCCTACATTCTCCTAATGAAACCATAGGAAGGACAGATTATTTTCCAATTCTGATGTCATCTTCCATCTGGCAGAACACTTAAGGGCTTCACACTCTTGTCCCTCTCCCTCTCCTCACTCAGTCCTAGCAGAGATAAGCAGAGTTACCCAACAATTTAATGAGTTTGGAAGGTGTGTAAGAAACAGAATGAGAAACAAATGCAAGATTGGATTAGACATATAAGAGGTTCATTGGGGGAAATGCCTGTGAAGGATGAAGGGAAGGGAACCAGGGAAGGAGGGAAAGAACCTTCACAATGTGACACAGGACTGACACTTGTTGAGTAGAATTGGCTAAGAAGAGTCTCAGATTGCAGTGCTATAGAAAGAGAGGTTTGGTAAACCCAATGTGAGACTGAAGACAAGGTTGCCTATTAAAGAAGTCTGCAGGAATAGGCCAGCACCAGTCCCCAAGTAGTACTTAGTCACTCACTAGGAGTAGCCCACGGATAGCATGGCTTCAGAGTTGGATCCAGAAGGGCAGAAATTGGGGTGGTCAGTCCATTATGCTCGGTGCTACAGAAGATATAAGCAGTGTGTTTTCATGGCTGCCCCAGGAGAAACTGGACATATATTACCTAGCTCCTTCCCCTCTCCTTTCTTTTGGGAGCCAAACTCCCTTCAAAAGATTATGCTTTTGTCTGCTCCAGGTCAAGATATAAGATTTACCCTATGGTGGGTAAAGAGGCCCACATTTATTTTTGAGAAAAGAAATATCTGATACACGGGGCCAGGGTCCTTGTAACAGAAATGAGAATTAAAATTTGGGGGACTGACATACACCAGTGGTGACTGAGGGTCTTCCAGGGTAGCTAAGAAATATGGCTTCAGTTTTGACTTTGACCATGTATAGAAATTTATAGCAGTCTCTCTAGAAGTTTGCAATTGTTTTTGTTTTTTTGTTTTACTCTGGTTTGAAAGGCTTTAAGCCTTAGGCTTCATGGTATTTTTCCATTTGGTGATAACCACAGCTTATGGCAGATCTTTCTTCATGGGTAGTGCCACATACACCAGGACTAAACCAGATGATAGCCATAAGGAATGTAGGGTAGTAAGATTGATCTATAGTAGACTTGGAAGGTTCAAGATGCAGGATACTACTGCTTGACCTTGGACCACATAGGTATGGCTTCCTAGGCAGATATGGCAGAGGCAAAGATTCAAATGTAAGAAAGTCTTTTTACACATAGGCCTATTAAACATTAGGAGGCACAATAACATTTGCTGATGTTATGGTGAAAGGATTTAGCACATGCCGCACCTGAGTTTTATATGTGCTACACTGTACTTGTAAAGTTCTAGGATTGCATTAACAATGTCAGGCACAGATGAATAGTACAAAGGAGAAACATAGAATAAGAGGCTTTGAGTATGATATGAGAGAGGGTCTCTTCAAATAAGATTTGCTGTCTAGAGCTTCCACCATTAAGAATTTCTAAGACCAGGCACAGTGGCTCATGCCTGTAACCCTAGCACTCTGGGAGGCCAAGATGGGAGGATTGCTTGAGCTCAGGAGTTTGAGACCAGCCTAAGCAAGAGAGAGATGCCATCTCTACAAAAAAACAGAAAAGTTACCTGGGCAAGGTGGCACATGCCTGTTGTCCCAGCTACTCAGGAGGCTGAGGCAAGAGGATCACTTGAGCCCAGGAGTTCAAAGTTGCAGTGAGCTATAATGATGCCACTGCACTCTAGTCTAGCTGGGGCAACAAAGCGAGTCACTGTCTCCAAACAAACAAATTTTAAACTTTGAAAACTTTGAAAAACAGCAGTATCTCAAATGCCACAACCTGGGAGAGGAGAAAGCTCACAGAGGTGAGTCTTCCACCATATATATAATGTCAAAACTAACCTTTTGCCGATTTCTCCCAAATGAGTTTATGAATTATAGAATAATAAAATCATTATAGCATTATAAAAAGCTAAACCAAGACTATTTTCTCAGTCTGAACTCTTTCACTCAGACATCATTGAGCCTATACTGTGGTCTTTGGCAATAATAGTTGATAAGACTAGATCCTGGGAACATTATTTGCCTTATATAACTGTTCTAGGGACTGGAGAGTGGCTCATTTCAAAATTTGTTGGGTGTGGGCCTAGAGCTGTGTTCATCTGATGTGTTCTATTTATCTTTTGGACTCTTTAAAAGTGTCGCTTACAATTGTTTGGCATTAAATTAATACAACTTCTGAGGCCTTGAAGGATCTATAGCCATTTCAGTAAGAGACAGATCAAGCTGCAGCTTTCAAACGAAATCCAACTCTATCAAATACTCAGAACCCCTCTAGCTGAGACTGAGCAGAATATTAAGGTAAAAAGAATGGATTTTCTAAAGCATTTTACAACACAAGGGCAAGAGAATTTGATTTTGGACTTTATTTTCTTCACGCTTTTCCTTAAACTTGAATTTATGAGCTTTTTTTTTTTTTCTTTCTTTCTTTTTTTTTCTTTTTTTACCTGCTTGCTCCTCCGGATCCACTCTCTAACCTGCTTTGTACCCTAGAGGCTGCACAATGTCCCTTCTATCTGACTTCTCCCTGGATTCAGCCAGTGGAAAGTACCAATAGGACAGAAGAAAAAGCATAATAGGTCAGGGTATTTTTCCCTTAGTTCCTTATTTGCTGGGTCACCATGAGTTTGCGGCATCCTTCTCCATCCAGCTGCTTTGTTCAGATTGTGTCTCCCTCTCTCTGCCTCTTCAGGCCTACAGTGGTGACAAGCACAGTCTATCGACAACCCCAGAGTATAGCCCATCCTTTTTGGTTTCCCTACACTGTGTTTACACCAGTATAAACAGTCCCTTTATTAAAGTCTTCTCAATGGCCCAGTTTGAATGTGCCATCTGCTTCCTACTAGGACCTGGTAGATAGAACTTGAAAGAGGAATTAAGTTTAAACTTTAACTTTTCCCTGGGAATTTGATAATACGAAGAGGATTATATTTTATGATCTGCAATTTGCTTTCTTTGAAGAACTTCTGGCAAGCCATTTTGGATATGTGCCAGACATATTGGGGATGTAAAGTAGCATATAAGTAAACTTCATTCAGCCTTGAGTACCCAGTAGTCTTGGAGGAGTTGATTTTATTGTGTATTGCTATGACCTATTTTAGAGCCCTCTGTGTGCAAGATCTAGAGGGTCTACCAGTGTTCCCAGTGGGTACTCAAAGGTATTTGCAGAGCAGCCTCAAAGAAGTGGGGGGAGGGTCATCCTGAGAGGCTGCTGCTCCCCTGGCCTGCTGGTATGGCCATACCTTTGGTTGACCAAAGACCTAGTAATCAAACCCAACAGATTAAAAGAGCAAAAATCAAGGAAATTTTAGTGGTAACAGATGTTTACTTCCTACTCCTGATATTTCCTTTAATGCAAAGGGTATCCCACTAGTAAAACATTCCTGGCCTCTCCCCACCCCCTCATTAATTGATTACTTGAGTGACTTACATAACAGATGAGCCTGGAAGGAGAAACGGGTATGCAAAACCCTGTCTGTTCTTTCCAATCTCTTAGGAAGGCCCTGCCTATACAACAAGTGAGCTGTCCATTCAGTTCCAGCCTTAGATTTCTGCCTCTTGCTTCAGGATGTGTTTGTACACGGGCTGAAGAAAGGCTTCCTTATTCTAGACAGCTATGATTTGGTGAGAAAATTTGTCTAATTCCAAATTTCAATATTAAGAAACACATTTGTCTGCAAATATAGGCCACATTCTGAAACAGTAGCTTTATGTGGAATGAAGATAACATTTAGACTTCCATCTGCCCTGCTCCTTGGGGAAGAGAGGCAATAGTTATTCCAGTGATCCCCAACAAATGTGAATGTAAAAGTCTCTCAAATCAAATTTCAAATTTTTCTAATAAAGTTTTTTTAATAAAGTATGATATAAATAATACTGATCTATCACCAAAGATTAAGTTATAATTTAATAACTTGTTTAAAAAGACAGAAACTATAATGCCGAGTAAAAATGAAAAGCATTAAAACTATATAGCAGTTAGTGAAATTATAAAAAATAATAGATGTTATTGTGTGGAAGATTTTAATATATTTAACTAAAATGGGTATGTACCTTTTAAAAACTATTAAATTATAATAAATAGTAAAATTTTTCATTTAGGGCTACTTTTCTTGACTCTTTCATCATTTTCTGTCTCCTCTCCTTTGTCTGATAATACATCTCTGTGGTTAACTATAAGTGCTGATGATGGTGTCTGGTAAAACAGCTGCTGACACCAGGTCAGCATGAATGATAGAAGGAAACACTGCACTCATAAAAGAGTAAGACCTTTCTTGTTTCATGTCATGTTTGATATCCAAGGGGGCACACACAGAAAATGTTGGTTGGCAAAGACAGTATTAAGGGAAAACTATTAGAATTGAAAGAGGAAAATTTATACTTGAGAAAATTACTTTTGTATTAGACAATTGAGGAGTTGCCAGAATAGGCCACTGAAGCTCTACTGACAGATATTTTCAGAGAAAGATAATGCTGGGGAATGGGGGAGATTTCCTGACACAATCATCATGGTAAGCCTAGCATCAGTCATGGTGATTTTGTGACAAGTATCTTTTGTGGATTTCACTTCCCAATCAAGCTCTCCTTTCACTAAAGTTTGGGCTGCCATGTGCTGGAGGCCAAGAATATAAGACCAGTTTATCCCTGGAGGGAAGCTACATTACAAGGCAAGCAGGATGGGCCAGAAAGACAACGCACTGAGTAGATCAATAAGCTACGTGGCTCTGGCAAAGGAACCCAGAGGTTCATGGCAAGTTGTTCTACATGTGAACTGCTGTCTATAAATGGGGAGACAATACTTGAGGAAGGAATAGTTATTTCACAAGCTGAGTGTTTTATATCACCTTACTACCTCACACTCAACAACAGAGCACAGTCTCTGTGTCAGGAAACTTGCTAAGAAAAGAATACCTGTTCCCAAAGACATATAATCTAGTTGAGGATACAGACCATATTTATGAAAAGGTAAATGATATAATAAAGTAACAGATACTGGTAACAAGGCGATGATGAATAAAGCTAAATACCCAGTTCTAGGAAAATACAATGATGTCAGGCTCTTACAATTATATTATCAAGGATAGAACCAGACCACATCCTTAGGAAATGGGGTAGAGTTTCCCCAGAAAGGAGCTTTTTTTCCTAATAGAAATCATTCTAAAAGGAGTTAAACCAGAGGGTGGGAATGGAGAACTTGGGAATATAGGAAACTTGTTTCTTCTTGCCAGAAGCATCTGATACATGTAAAGGTCTGAGGATTGTGGAGTGGTTCAAATGGTATGGTTTGAGCTGTTTCTGTTCAGAGATAGGCTGAAAGCAAGGCAAAGAATAAGCCTGTACGTAACCATAAGCATGGGCATAATTTGGGGCAGTGGTTGTTAGGAATCTCTGCTATAAACCCCTCTCCTTTCATCCATGATACTTCAGTAAAGCCTAAGCAAAAATTATAATGGTCTTATTTGTGTTGTGGATAATTAAGAAAGGCCCAGCTGAATGCATTTTGGGAAGGAATGATACAAGCGAGAGGAGTGGAGTTGGGCAGTGCAGCAGCACCAGGTGGAATGGCTGTCTCCTAAGACTCAGAGGTCGTGAAGGCAGAAGCCTGCAGATCAAATGAAGACCGTCCAAACACAAGAAACTGAGGGGTTTATGCCTGAACAGATGAGAAACAGTACTCTGGGAATAGCCAGAAACAGCTGAGGTTCATTTTGATGAACCTCATTTCCTGACAATTAGGTTGATGGGAGTTTTGCCATAATAATCTGCATACAAATATAAAGTTTGCTTTGTTTTGATAGTAACAGATTTGATAACTTAAGGCTCTGCTATACACAGGGTAACCATCTGTCTCTTTGCCCAGGTCAGACCCAATTTATGCCTGCTGTCCCAATGTAATAATCAAGAGACTCGCTTTCAATACTGAGATTACCAGCTTGAACGATAAATAACATGATCACCCTACCTAAGCACTCCATCAATGACACAGAAAAGTCAGAAGGAGGGATGTTACCGAAGGATGACAAAGATTAGAGTCTATATGAAATGTGTCTTAAAGGAAGGGAGGGCTTGAACAAAGAGAGAAGACAAGTAATGATTTTATAGGACAAATGAATGGTATGTGAAAATAAACTCAGTGAAGCACACCTGCCATTTTTTGCTAATATACATTGAATTCTTACTACATGTCATGCACAGTTCTTTGTGTTTTTACATACATTACCATTTTTATTCGTCACAATAACTATATAGGGTAGATACTATTATTAGTTCTGTTTTAGTAAAGCATAAATGTTTTTGTTAAATTGGATAAATTTAACTAATTTATACAAGGTACACAGTGAAAAGATGGCAGAGCAAAAATTAAACTCAGGCACCTGGCCCTTTTACAATACCTTGCCTATCAGGGAATAAAGAGCAGATTTATTCTGCCAAAGTTTATGATGAAAAATTAGCAGCAGATAAAGTTGGCAAGATGGATTAAAGTGTTCGTAACACCTTGATACAGCATTTGTGCTTATTCTTTAAACACTGTGGAGCTAGTGAAGGTTTTGACAAATTGATTTGAGCAAGGCTATTTTCAGAGATTTATCTTTGAGAGTAGCATACAGAAAGAATCAGAATTAGAACCCAATAAGGTTGTTTTAATCACATTGGTTTAGCATCTCAAATTTATTTTATTACCCCCACTCTGCACATTGCTATGAACATATATGACAACTTTAGGAAATGTTTGCAACTAAGACTTGTGGAGAATAAGATTAACAGTCAGAAAATGGTGGGGGGGAGAGTAACCAGGGAGAGGGAGTACATATGTATATTTGCACACAGAAATACTTTTTGTTCAGAGATATGTAACTAAAACAAAGCCCCAAAGCAGAGTGTGAA
Organism: Lepilemur ruficaudatus; assembly: GCA_963574885.1. Taxonomy (NCBI): domain Eukaryota; kingdom Metazoa; phylum Chordata; class Mammalia; order Primates; family Lepilemuridae; genus Lepilemur; species Lepilemur ruficaudatus. The sequence goes on from CAUYRT010048345.1 coordinate 10,250, forward strand.
AGCGTATAGGAGAGGATTGGGTTGAAGACAAAAAGAGAAAGGAACAGTAGGGTTATAAAATGAGATTAATGTTTCAGGAAAGACAAGGTTTACTGCTTGTCAGTAGAATAGGGAAGGCCCAAAGGGTAGAATTTGAAGTTTTGGTTCAAAATAAGAAAGAATTTTCAAACAATTACCACAATCCAAGGATGAACTGACTTGATACGATTCTCTGAGCATTTATCCCAAATGCCTCTATTCTAAAAGTTCAGTCTACTCAATGTTATGCAAAACCAGGAAAGAAGCATAGCTGACATTGTACATATATATATATGCAGAAGAAGATAGTATTAATATATGTTCAGTAGAAGGAAGAGTCGCATGCACAGTGTACGTGCTGTAGGTAGACTGGTGAGAGACGGATGGATAGATTGACAGATAGAATAGATCAATAGATAATGTAACTAGATAGATGGAGCAATAGGCAGATACGTGTTACTACATTATTTTATCAAATTTCTCAATTTCCAAAATGTAAAAGTCATAATCAATATAAGATTCCAAAAGGTAAAAAGCTATGCCTGAGTAATGATTTGCATGGTCCATGTACTGGTAAATGGGAAACGGAAAATGATTGAAGCCTTTAGGAATTATTTCTAACATTTGGATCTGGACAATTAGTATTTGTTCTTGAGGTTATAAATGGGTACTATTTCACATTATTAAAAAGTCTACTGACTTGGAGTTTAGGGAGATCATTTTCCCTAAAAGCTAAAAAACATATACTTGAAAGTGTTTCTTCTCCCAGATGGCACATGATGATGGTGTATGTTTCCTTTATAAGCATCAAAATTTGGGACAGTCTATGTCCAACATTGTGTTTTTAAAGTACTGGGATTATGTTTGCATTAGGATGTATAATATGGAAATGTAGATTATATTCCTAAAAATTTAAATCATATTCATTTCAACTTGTAAATTTAAAAAGTAATTTTTGAAACTTCTATGAAAATAAATCCATTAAAATCATAAACATTTTTACCCCATATATATTTATATAGGGCAAACATTATACATAGTGAAATATACATATGATGAAAGTTCCTTTGCATAGGTAGTTTATATCTCATGGCAGGCCAAATGAAAATTCTAATAAAGAATCAGACACCTTTCTTCTAATGCTCATATTATTTTGAGGGAAAAAAATGAATTATGCCAGTAAACAATAAAAATATTTTCACTTTTAAATCATTTATTTTAGCAGAAAGACAACTAAAGTTAATTTTTAATTTGTATTTTTTGGTTATATAATGAGGTCATTATTTTCAAAGAATAATTCCTCTTTCCAATTGCCTGAAACCACTGTCATAATTTGATTTAGATTGGAAAGAAACAATCATAGTCTCTTTTCAATTAATGGCTATACTTTATTTTCCAATTCCTCCATTCTCTTCATTTCTTCTAAAACTCATTACAACCCAAACAATTTTATTCAGCCCAAACAACTTCAGGAAATACAATCAAGGGTTACAGTATGATTGTGAAGTTTTAATATTGTCATTTATCTTTCTCTTGGGAAAATTTTATATTGACAGGTAGAAACTCCAGCTTTTTAAAATATTTCATTGAAACAGTACATCTGCTATGAAAATAAAATATAGGAAAACTATAACTTTTCTCCAGATTTATCACTGTCAAAATGCATTTTATAATGCATAAATGTATTAAGAAACAATAATTACTGCTATGCCAAAAGTATATTTTCACCAAGTAAAGGAAGCTTTTCTTGATCCACCAACTGAGGACAACCAGACCTTTCATGATCTAGAACTCAGAGATTAAGTCTTTTAGAAATGACACCAGAAACATACTGCTCTTAACCCCCATTTGAGGGCACCATACCAACTTCTTCCCACCAGTCATACCTGCAGCAAAACTTTAGGACCTTGAGTCATGGATCCATCTCTCTCAACTCAAGAGAGCCCCTCCAAACTCATGGAGCTATATACCTGTAGGAGACTTCAAAGTAAAACTTATCAGGCAGATTTCTCCTTAGAAGCAGACAACTCCTAAATGTGGACAGTTTTCCCAAGATTATGGATCAAGATTTCTCTCCTCTGTCATCATGAAAACTTTGTCCCTTTTCTACTTTTTCCTGTGTTTCAGCTTATATATGGCAAGATAATGTGATAATTAAGATTTCACAATAAATAACTTCTGCAGAGAACTTTACTGAATGCTGAATATGATATGTTAAACCCAAGGCCTTATATGATCTTAGAGATCCTCAAGTTTACCCTGTAACAAATTTCACTGATATTCTCAGTGTGAATATTTGTTCAAATTGCAAATCTCATCCTTTCTATAGGGTTAGGAATTTATATTCACATACTCATATTCCATGTTTAAATCTAACAGTAGACAAACCTATAGAGAGGGTTTTTCAGTTAAATTATGCCATAAGTTGAATAAGAAAACCAAAGTAAATATAACTCAACAGTTTGTAGACAAATGTTTAACCCTGATTTCTTGATTGTCAGTTGCCTCCCACCATGCAATGATTCAATAATGGAGCCTTGGATAAATATTACTAGTGCTTCCCTACTGGTGATTTTTAATGCACAAGTCATAACACAGATCTGTCTATAATGCCCCTCCAGCATATTTTTATCTGTGGAGAATTTAGTGGTCCTACCATAAACATGGGAAACTCCATATCTCAATAAATGAAAAATTGGAGGCCAATGTGGCTTAGAGATTCTAATAGTACCACTGTCACTCCATAACCAATTAAAACTAAACATTGATCAACACCTCTTAACTTGCACTATAGAATAAAGAGGAATTTGTCGGCAGACATAAATTTCTCTAAATGGGCATCTTTTGGTGAAATGCTCCATCCTTGGCTTGGCATAAATGTAAATAAGGTTATAATTAAAAATTTGTCTCAAACATTAGCTACTATAGCTGGCTCTTCTGCAAAGACTACAGTTGCCCAGAAAACTTTTTTAAATTCTTAGGCTAACATTGTTTTAGATAACAGGACTGCTTTGGACTACTTATTGGCTGAATGCAGGGGTAGGGACAGGGAGTGTGTGTGATAGGTAAGACCTCTAGCTATTTGGATAAATGTGCCAATATAACAGAAGCTCAGTTGCAAGAAATCAACAAATAATCAACTTAGTTAAAAGAACTAGATTCCTTTTCTAGATCTTTTTTATTTATTTGATTTTAATTGGTTTGGTTCATGAGGGCTCTTATTAAGGAGTACACTTCAGTCTCTCACTATTAGCCTCCTGATATTCATCATAGTATTCTTCCTGTTACACTATATTTTCTTAAGAGTCTTAAATGCTTGTATGCAGCCATCCATTGCGTATCAAATTGTCTCACTCCAGTTAGAGCAACAAAAACACAAAGAGAACAAAAAGAATCGCTCAACCTGAACTAGTAACCTGTAAATTCCATACCAAGACCAAATAAGTCCATTATCATGGTGACAGAGAATGGTATCAATGCCCAAAGTTTTGGTCAATCTCTCAAGATAGAGAGGCTGACCAAAAGGGGGCCATTGTTAAATAAAATTAGCAGGAGGGAAAGGGCCAAGAAAGCAGACTAGAAGCAACCCACACACACCGCTTTCTAGGAGAAGACCCAAAACTACAAGTAGATGCTCTCCTGCTGATGGACTCTCTTGCAGAGAGCATTGTAAATCATCAGAGAACCGAAAGAAGGCACTCAGAGTGAAGGAGACAGGGATGAGGAGTTTCATGTGCCATGATCAAAAGGTACCTGGGAAAGATGCTTACATATGAGGAAGTGATAAAGGAGAGAACCCCAGAGGCCGAGCACAGTGGCTTACGCCTGTAATCCTAGCACTCTGGGAAGCAGAGGTGGAGGATCGCTTGAGGTCAGGAGTTCGAGACCAGCCTGAGCAAGAGCAAGACGCCATTTCTACTAAAATTAGAAAAAATTAGCCAGGCATGGTGGCACATGCCTATAGTCCCAGCTACTCAGGAGGCTGAGGCAGGAGGATTGCTTGAGCCCAGAAGTTTGAGGTTGCTGTGAGTTAGACTGATGCCATGGCATTCTAGCCCAGGTGACACAGTAAGACTCTGTCTCAAAAAATAATAAAAAAATTTTTAAAAAAGGCGAGATCCCTGGGGTCCCATGCTACCCACATGATGACTGTCACCCAAGCTGAGTGGGGGCCCCACCACCACTGAGGGCCTCTATACTGACCAGGGAATTGCCTGGAGACTGAATAATAAAGTTGCATGGGATAGCAGGCTCGGCAGGGACCCACTAACCTTGGTTCCAGGGTTGCCACAGCTGACACTGCTCTGAGCTCTCAGGTCCAGAGCTCCCGGTCTACACAGGGATCAGCTTCACTGAAACTGCCCCAACAACACCCCTTGCCAGGACAGGGAGGGAGCAGGGAGAACAGATGTTCTCACACGTCTTAACTGGGAGCCAGGTGCCCCCACCTCACCCCTCGCACCAATCGGGGAACTCAAATGAAACTTCAGATGTCCCATGGTAGCAGCCTCAGCAGGACCTGTGTGAAGAGAGAGCCATAACTATCTAGCAGCCCAGACCCCATGGCTCCATGCCTTGACCAGTGGAACAAGCCTCCTACCCCCGTGTGCTGCTGCACCAAGATCCATAGCTCTGCAGACCTGCACACCAATTGAAAGAACAAGCCTCCCCGCCCTACCCACCACATGAAGTGCCATGCCCCTCGGACCCTGTGCTACTGGCAGGCCATGTCATCCTACCCTGTGGGCCAAGTAGCAGGTCACACCCCTGCAGACCCACATGCCATGCAGTGGGCCATGCCCCCACAGCCTTGAGCACTGACCAGCAGAAAAAGTCTGCCTGCCCTGCATGCTGGCTGGTGGGTCACACTCCCAGAGCACTACATCAGGTCATGCCTGAGGTCCAGCTTTCCACCACCGACCCACTAGCCACAAGCTGCCCCCTGCCACAAGCCAAAATTACACCTAGACCTAGATAGAGAGAACACCCATATCCCTGACACTTGCAGCCACTAACTAGCCTCCCCAAACATCCACTGCCACCAACTTGGGGAGATCCAGGCAAAGCAATCTCCTGCAATGTCCACATCAGTGGAGAGGAAATCACCCAGCCACTATAATGAGGTACTACCTTACCCCTATCAGAATGACCATTATTAAAAAGTCAAAAAACAATAGATGTTAGCATAAATACACAGAGACAGGAATGCTCATGCACTGTTGATGGGACTGTAAAGTAGTATAACCATTACGGAAAATAGTATGGAAGTTCCTCAAAGAAATAAATGTAGATACAGCAATCCCACTTCTGGGTATCTACCCAAAGGAAATGACGTCCTTCTATCAAAAAAAACACCTGCGCTTGAATGTTTACTGCAATTATTCCGCAATTGCAAATATGTGGAATCAACCTAAGTGCTCATCAATTAATGAGTAAATAAAGAAAATGTGTTTATATATACATATATATGTATATATATAGACACACACATACACACATACCCCTACAGTCCCATTCACCCACCATTTTCCCCACCAGAGAAGTGTCAAAGAAAGTCAGGTTTCCATTAAAAATTACTTGTCATACCAGGAAGATCTTAAAACAGAATGAAAGTAGACAATCAATAGATGCTGACACTAAGATGGCAGGGATGTTAGCATTATCTAACAAAGATTTCTAAATCATCCATAATAAAAATGCTGAAATGAGCAATTATAAACACATTTTAAACAGGTGAAAAACAGGGAGGCTCAGAAAAAAAAAATAGAAAGTGTCAGTAAGGAAATAGAAGATATAAAGAAGAATCAAATGAAAACTTTAGGAAAAAAATCACAATAATTGAAATTATTAATAAAAGCTCAGTGGATGGACTCAAACGCAGAATGGGGGAGACAGAAGAAAGAATCAATGAACTGGAAAACAGAACAACAAAAATTACCCAATCTGAGTAACAGAAAGACAATAGGCTAGAAAAAGAATGAACACAGCCTCAAAAACCTGTGGGACAATAACAGAAGATACAACTTGTGTCACTGAAGTCACAGAAGGAGAAAGCAGTGCTAAAAAAGTTCACAAGACACAATGAATAAAAATTTCCCAAAATTGACAAGAGATATAACTATAGATTGAAGAAGCTGAACAAACCACAAATATAAAAAATCCAAAGAAATTTACATGAAAACACAACATATTTAAATTTTTGAAAACTAATGACAAAGAAAAAATCTTGAAAGCAGCCAGCAGAAAAACAACACTATACCTATAAGGGGAAAAAATTCAAATGGCATCAGATTTTTCATCAGAAACCATGGACGCTCAAAGAAAGTGGCACAGTATTTTTCAAGTGATAAAAGAAAGGCATTATCAACCTAGAATTCTTTACCCAGTGAAAATATCCTTCAGAAATAAAAAGGAAATCAAGACATTCTCAGATAAAGGACAATTAAGAGAATTTATCTCCATAGAGTTGCCCTAAAAGAATGGCTAAAGGAAGTTCTCTAAATAGAAAGAAAATGACTTTTTTAAAGGGGATTTTGGAACATTAGGAAAACAAAAGACTATAGTAAGCAAAAAGAAACAAAAAAGGAAATAAAGAAAAAAAGTAAATATAATACACTTCTTTCTTCTGTTGAGCTTCATAAATTATATTTGATGGTTGAATCAAAAACAAAAACACTGAGATGGTTATAAATGTATGTAGAAGAAATATTTAAGATCATCATAAACCAAAGATGGTAAAAGGATGTAAAAGGAAATACGGTTTCAAACTGGAAAGAGATGGTGGTAAATTATGTGTAAATAATGTAATACTAAGAGCAACCACTAAAAATATTATTTAAAAAAACTCAGTAAAACAATACATAAATTAAAATAGAATTCTATAAAATGTTTCCTAGATGATTCAAAGTTCAAAGTACATAAAGAATTTAAATGTACCAGAAAATGAAAAGTTTATTAATACAGCTTCAGATTCTACATCACAACTGACTTTTAGGAAACTACCACTTGAGCTTTGGAGTGGCATCAAAAACTATTCAAAATTATCTAAAAGACTACTGAAATACTCTTGCTTTTTCTAATTACATATCTGTATTTGGATTTACTTTGTAAACTTCAACCAACACAACATATATATACACATATATATACATATATATACACATATATATAAAACAAATTAAATGCAGAAGCATATGAGAGAATTCGGGTGTCTTCTATTAAGACAAATATTAACGAGATTTTCAAAATGTAAAACAATGCCAATATTCCCACTATTTTCTATAAAATACAGAATTTTTCTCAAAAAATATTATTCATCTTTGCAAGTAATTAGCTTATTATTATTGTTTTTAATACATTAATAAATATTTTTAGAATTTTTCAGTTTTCATTTCTAATATAGTAAATAGCAATATATACAAAAAAATGTTATGCTAGTAAATACATAACAACCAGCACTCTAGGAAAAAAAACTGTGCATATACACACATATATTAGTTTATTATATTTCACTGATATGAAGAATATATAACACAAAATTTACAAATGATAATAAAATATGTATGCTTTTTATTGTAAATTCCATATAGCTAATTGATTTTCACAGAATTCTTTCATTGACTTTTGCCTAACTCTTGAATCTCTAGCCAAACTATTTTTGCAATTCAACTATGATTTAATAAATAAAATTTCATCCCAATCCACTAACTTTTTTCTCAACATCTTTATTGTCATTAAATCTGATATGTAGTCTACTAGTTAGACCATTTCTTAATCTTGTATAAATTGTATTCATTAAACTAAAATTTTCAGCTCCATTGATAGACACAAAACACTTAAGTTTGATCTGCTTTATTATATTTTTCTAATTTTCTAAAGTGTGGATATCAACAAAACAATAAATCAATCCCTGATATGAAGTATTTGCCAACTGCAAATACTATCACCACAGGTCCATTTTAAGCAACTATATGTTGTCTGTAAGACCCATGCAATAGCATACCATTATATAATATTTTCACCATATAGATCTAATGGATGCAAATGACAGCAAAAATATAGACAATAGTAAAATAATTAGAAAGTAATTAGTTTTGAGTATTCACATTTGTATTAACAGAATTTATTTAATTGCAGGTTTATAGAATGTAATTTGTGAGCTCCTTGTTAAACAACCATCTAACAAAATTCTTAAAATTTTAACAAGTAGCTCTTGTGAGCCAGTAGAAAGTAAACTCCAGCACAAGACTGTATAACTCAAAAAGCAAAAGCTCTATGGGGTTCTCTCAATAATTTTAAAGAGTTTGAAGATGACCTGAGATCCAAAGTTTGAGAACCACTGTTCTAAGAATGATCTATAAACTGATAGCTGATTTAAGGAAAATAATCAAAACTGGAGGCTGAATGAGAGAAGAGGTTTGAGAGGAAGAAACGTGCTGAGAAATGAGAAATGAAGCAGCAGCCAGAGAGAGAGGGTTTTGTTAGTGAGCAGTAATGAATGGCATGGCCCAATGTTTTCCCTTTCTCTCCTCTTGTATTCCAACTCATCCTGGCTTCTTGTCCTCCGACCTATGATATTTAGATTCCACATCTCCTTGCTATATTTCCATTCCAATTCCTACGCCATTACCACTTCTTCTGACCACACCATTACCAGGCAGGCACTGATGTCAGATGAAATTTGGAGACCAGGAATGAAGGAAATGAGATAGGGCATGAGAAGGGAAGGGAAGATAGTAAGATGCTGAATTAACCTCTGCACTTCCAGCAAGTTTTCAAAGTCCCAGTGGAGGAGGGGAAAAGAAAAGAGAGCTCTACAATGGTTTGGCTATTCATTCTTGAGTGTACATTATGAGCACTCATTAAGAGCTGCAAATTTACTATCATATTTGATTAAATGGAGAAAGTTTTATGAAAGACTTGAAAATTTGGGAATGAATTGAAAGAAGGATAGTTTAATGAATTGCCAAGGTATAAACAAGAAAACTAGGAAAAATTGCAAAGGTAGCACTATAATAATTGAACCAGAAAGGAAATTTAATATTCTTGATTATTGATACATGATTTAAATTGATATTAGGCAAATATATTAAAATATATAATTTAAGCTTTATTAAAATTAAATATTAAGAAAAATCTAACTGAATATACTTTTTAAATTTTCATTTTTATAGCCCAAATTAGACTAAGACTAAGAATACTGGAAGACAACTGGGGCCTTGAAATGGGCACTTTACATATAAACTCATTAGCAGATGTAGTATCTTGTGCATTTTTCAATCTAGGCTTTTTGGATTCTCAATAAATACCTTTGAATAATATGTGCTAATGTTAAAATCAACACTATAAATCTCAGAAACCATATTATCTGACTTGTATACAACATCAATACCTTTTATTTTGCCATGCAATAGATTTCTTTTAGAGCTGCTTATAATTTTACCTTTAAAAATATATAATGTTAAATGCTAAATTTTGCCACAAGGTGGCTCTTCCTAGATTCTAAATCAACTGTATCATGTAAGAAGCTCTAAAAAAAAAACAATCTCCATAGAGAATATAAGAATATTATCTCTTAAATGTTCTTTTAAAGTCAATATTATTGAAATAAAACCACTTTAGGGAAAGGAAAAAAAACTCTAAGATAGATATACATATAGATAGACTCATTCAATGATTTGTGGGGTGTGTTTGTGTGTGTGTGTGTGTGTGTGTGTGAGAGAGAGAGAGAGAGAGAGAGAGAGAGAGAGAGAGAGAGAGAAGGAGAGGGGGAAAGAGAGAGAGAGAGAGAGAGAGAGAGAGACTGTTACCATAATGTATTTATTTAGAAAATATACAGGCTCCTGAGTAACTATAACAGAACATGGTACCTAAGGCAGCTACTAAATGGAAGGTACCCTGAATAGGTTCATCCATCACTTACTTAGAAATCCATGATTGCTCCTTCTTCACTTGTACAGGAGCATATCTCCCATTCAATGTCCAGTGCAGGGTGGCATATGAAGTTATTCACTTAAGGAATGGCATTATAGAGAAGCCCAAAATACAAAAAATTCATTCATTCAACAAATATATATTGGTCCAGACTATATTCTAGACAGTATAATAGACAACAGAGCATAGCGGTTAAGAACATAGTTTCTCCCCGCTCCCCAGAGCCAGACTGTCTAGGCTTTAAATAGTGATGACACTTCTTATTACTTGTACAGTCTTAGGTAAAAACTTAGCTTATTGTACTTAGATTTCTTCATATGTGAAATGGACATAATAATACAAGGCTGTCAAAGGATTAAATGACTCAATATATGTAAAGGTTATAGAATAATGCTTGCTATATTTAAGTGCTTTTGAAGTATTACCTATTATTATTAAGCAGTGTAGTGGATTTAAATCATGTTGGCAAATTCCTTGACACTCATCCTATCAAAAGTCTAATTCCCTTATATTCAGATCCGAGTTGCCCTTAGTGAGGCATTCTTAATAAATAGCATGCAGTGACTTCCCAAGCTACTTAGAAAAAGTGATACACTTTCAGTGTGGTCTTCCCTCTCCCGCAGGACACCCACCCTTGGAATTCCAACCCTTGGAATCCAAGTGTTGTGAGAAAAGAAGGGACAGGACAAAAGGAAAGGCCATATGGAGGTGCTCTGGCCAAAAGCCCCAGCTAAAGTTCCAGGCAACTGTGAGCATCACCTGTTAATGAGCATGTGAATGAGCTCACAGGTGATCCAAATCTCTCTCTCTCTCTCTCTCTCTCTCATCTCTTATCTCTGTCTCTCTCTCTCTTTTTCCTTATTTTTTTAAAGCAGCCCATTACTAGGTTGTGCAAACGACCTAATAACCATTATTAACTCCTCTACCCTAAAAGTCAAGTGTATATATTCACAATGTTTTGCCCTAATACACTCGATCGTACTGTGCTGTTTCTCACCTCCGGACCTTGGGAAATACTATGCTGCCTGGAACGATCTACAGCCCACCCCTATCTCTATCCACTTCACCTTCCTAACTCGTACTCATCCTTAAGTTGTGAACTTACATGCTTTTATCTCCAGGAAGTTTTCACTGTCCCCTCAACCCACCCTGACCCTGGGTTGGCATACTTTCTTGGTGTGAGAACACCTATTTACCCAATTATGATGCTTACTGTACTGTACAATTAGTGTTTGTTTGGTCTATCTCCTCCCAACTATACTGGGAACACCATGAGGGCAACAACTAATTCTGTTTGGTCAGCACTGTACCTCTTAGTTCATAGTGTGGCAGCCATTAGTATGAAATATATATATGTGTCTGTGTTGGTGAAAAGAATAAATGAGATAATGTATGTAAAGTGACTAGCACTGAACCTGACATGTAATTGCCAACTCCAAAGAAAATTGCTTCTTTTTTCTTTAGACTTCTTTATGATCAGGTACCCTCTTGAGAGATCCATCAGAGCATTTAGAATACTTTCATTTAGAATACTTTTTATTGATTTAAATGCCTATCTCTACCTAACTGCTGACTTATGTCAGTAAATATATTTTTGTTTTATGTGGCTAGCACCTGGAATTATTCTTCACACATACAGGGTGCTCAAGAAATGTGGGCTGCCAGAATGAAAGGGATACAAACACGGAAACAATTTCAATACAGTGTGATAAAGGCCAAAATCTATACAAAAGACAAAGAGGAGCACAGAAGAAAAAATGCTAAGTAACCTTGGAAAACTTATGAAAAACCATATGGAAGATTTAAAGTGTGAGCTTCATGAATGGAGATTTTCATAAGAAAGGGAAGAAACAGCGTGAACCAAGGAAACAAAGCATTTCACATTTATGACAAGTGATTCATTCAGCACCTGGACAAGAGGGAGAGAAACAGAAAATAAGGAACGATGAAGTCATAGGCAGGGGCCACATCATAAAGGTCCTTGGGTGCCAGCTGCCAGGCTAAAGAGTTTTATATTTTATTAATATCCATAAGTGACTGAAATAATAAAGGATTTTGAGAAGGTGAATTATAATGCATGTAGATTTGTGTTCCTGAATGCTCACTCTAGTAGAAAAGTAGAGAATGGATGTCCAGTGTCAAGGATACCAATCTGGAGCTGATTGTATTGGTCCAAAACAATATATGTAAATGCCTTAGGTATATATTTGCAATGATGATGGAAGAGAAAAGTTTTAGAAGATACTTAGAAAAACAATTGACAGGGTTTGCTTCTGACAAAGGGTAAGGAATGGAGGAGGGGAAATCTAGTACAAATTCCAAGTTTTTGGCTTTGAGTGACCAGTAGATTGCAGTATCATCACAAATCAAAATAGAAAGGGGGAGGAATAGCTAGGTAGAAAAAAGAGGAGCACTGAAGACATGATGACTTCAAAGTGCTGATTCAGATAGAAACATTCAACCAGCTTTTGTAAATAAGCCTAAGTGGTGCACTTCTTCCTTTTCCATTCTACAGAGTGTATCTCTTCGTTTCTATGGAAGGGAAAACTGGAGGTGAAGGTGAACATTACCATTTCTCCAGCTAGACTGTGGTCAGAGGGCAGATGCTCCTCATTGCTAAGCAGCCACAATGAAGTCAGCGCTTCTACCAATGAATGGGTCACTACAGGGAGGTACCCTTCCTCAACCTGTTCTAGACACACCTAACATGGCTTTCCACAAATGAATACAGATCCCAACGAAAGTATAAGAGGTTTTATTGAGAAAGAATTCTTCAAAGCTATCTCAAACTTTCTCTAGAAGCTGTACATCTTTACCTATTAATTGGGATACAATGCAAGTTCTTTTATCTAGGGTTTACATATATCCCCATTATTGATTACCTCTCTAGGTCATTAACCTCTCCTTAGACAGAACATTACTGTTTGTTTTTCAGCATCCATGCTCTATTCTCCCTTCCTAACAGTTTTCTGGTTTTAATTCAGATATCCATCTCCTTGCCCCATGCAACCCATATATTTTATATAAAGCTGATTGAAAGTTCCCAACTTCAAGGTTAAACCCTGGTTGACTTAAAACAGTAAACATATTCTATTCCCCTGACCACAGTCACTGGTGTGTTGTTGGGCATGTGACTTAAACACTTAAATCATGATAAACCTCAGGACTCTTGGTTGGAATATTCAGACAAAAAGTTCTTTCTCCCACTAAACCAAACAGGGAAACACATATAGCTGAATACTACTAGCAGCCTTCCTACATTCATGAGGCTAATTAGCCTAACATCACAGAAAGCAAAACAGAATCATTAAGTCTTGCAATCTCCCAATCCTAAAATCTGTCCTACTCCTGGATTTTCAGGTAATTGAGCCAATAAATTTTCTTATTAATTTTTCAGCAAGTTTAAGCTATGGTTTATATTACTTATGCCTCCAAAGCATACTATCTAATTCAAAACCTGATATTAAAATGTGAAATGGCCTGAGAGAAGCAGGGTGCAGGGCAATATCCCAGGCTGAGTAGTTGCCCATCCTGATTAAGAGGATGGAAAAAACAAAATGTTAGTTAAACTGTTAACTATTGTAATGGGTAAGAAATAGCCTCTCTTCACAAACACTGCATTTTCCAAAAGAGAACACTATCCTCTCTCTTACGGCCTTCTCTAATAGTGCGTAGGTGATGGTGATTGGGCCAATTTTCTAAACTGGCACTCCTCAGTAAGAATTTTGGAGAACATCGCTGGCTCCAATAGCTTGTGCACTATATCCTGAGGACATAACATTTTTCCTCTGCTCTGGGTTTTAGCTTCCATTTCAAGACAAAATACAAATCTCATTTGTCACCTAGTTGCATAGTTTTAACTCTATGTGTATACTATATCTACACCCATAAGTATAGCCATACCTCTACATATATCCACATTCATATACATGTGCATGTCTATATCTATATGTATTTACATATACATATCCATATCTATGCATATGGCTAAGTGTATACACCCAGCTACACACATAATAGAGTCTTACATCACTTAACAATGAGGATATGCTCTGAGAAATGTGTCATTAGATGATTTCATCATCGTGCAAACATCATAGAGTATACTGACACAAACCTAGATGGTATAGCCTACTACATACCCAGGCTATACAGTGTATTCTATTGCTCCTAGGCTACAAATCTGTACGTGTTACTGTACTGAATTCTAAAGGCAATTGTAGTACACTGGTATTTGTGCATTTAAACATATCTAACCATAAAAAGGTAATGTGTTACATTATGACAGCTACAACATCACTAAGCAATAGGAATTTTTCAGCTCCATTATATCTTATGGGACAATAGTCACATATGCAGTCCATCATTGAACCGAAGCATTGTTATGCAGCACATGACTATACTATATTGTTGTAACATCAGAATTATTATAACAATTAAATAAGTTATTATATGTAGATGCTCAATAAATAATTGTTGAGTGAATAAAACATTCCTGCAACATTTTACGTTCTCAATAAAGGCTAGGCATTATTATTTGTATTTATTGTAGTATAGGTAGTAACAACAGAAAATCCTAACTTAAGCTTGCTTATCTCAATAGGAAATTTATTATCTCAGGTAATTTCAAGTCCAGCAGCAGAGTAGACTCTAGGTACGGTAAGTCAAAGGCTCAATGATATCGTCCAGATGCTTTAACCCTCTTCACTGCTATGCTCATGTTGGCTTCATTGCAAAGTGATTCCTTGGCCATTGCAAGATGACTCTCCATGTCAGTCAGGACCCTGTGGTTCCTTGTTCATAAGCAACGAAGAGAAGAAGAGAATATGTTCCCCCAAGCATAAGAAATAAGCCTTCCCTTCCCTTGACCTTTTTCTTGGCTCCTTCTTCACATGCCTATGAATTAATAGTAAGCAGCCTAAAGTGGCTCTGTCCAACTTAAGAAGAAAGAAATTTTTTAGAGGATATTGACTAGCTCACAGAAACTCCAGAACACTTGAGGACAATGCAGCCAGGAACAAAGCTTAAAACCAAACCACAAAACTAGTCTTGTGAGGATGCTGCTACCACTAAATATTAGACCCTTTACCTCAGACACCAACATGGCAGGCATGGGAAACAGTTCATCTGATTAGCAATGCCTAGGGCATGTATATATACATTCGTTTCAAGGGAGGCTGAGAAACCAAGCATGTGGCAATTTCGCATTTTATAGTGGGAAATGGCCTCTGACTTCTTATCAAGATTCATAGGACAGGAATTCCCTAGAGTTGTTACAGGAGTTTCTACTAACTCAGCCACCCTCACGGTAGGGTGCACCCTAAGGAAAAGAGACTGCGGACAAAACCAAAAGGGCTGACTCACCAAACTCTGTAACATTCCAAGATTCAAGGAAAAGTGAAAGAAGCTTCTCCATGTCAATTGGCAGAGGCCTGCTGCACTGTAGGTCTCTGGTTCATTGGAGGAAGGTAGTATTACTGGAACATCTCCAGTTTGCATCCGTGGTGTCAGAGTTTAACTCTAGAGACTGCATAACTAATCTCTGTTAGGGCAAAGGCTAGCATATAGCTGTCAAAGCAAGCAGTGACTCAGCCAGCAGGAAAGGCAGTGACAGCAGCTCATCCAGCAATAGAGACAGGGAGCAACAACCAGAAGAGATTCCCTGAGGCACTGAATATACCCCTTGGGGACACCAAGAATACTTAGAAAAGAGAAAAACTTACAAGAGACTAGAATTCCTTACCAAGAAAGTTAGAGTTTGAAATGAGCAGGAATTGAATACTAATGTTAAAAACCCAGTGTTTCAGAGACATATGGATCACATGTGTGATTAGAGAAACATCTGGCATCCGATTTCCTGGAATTGGAGATTTTAGAAGGAAAAGGGAGCATTTCTGCTAACTAGTTTCCTTTTTTCTCCTGCAGAACACATGAGGCAGCTTTCCTGGAGTGCTCAGCCACCAGATTTTTGCAAGGTTGTTTTCTTCTAAATATTAAAATCTCAGCCATCAAGACACATTCTCAGACACATTTTACTTAGTGCCCCAATCTACAATTACTTCACTTCCCTCAGCTCTAGCCATTTTTATCATATTACTCTATTCTCTATTTTATTGTCTTCAAAGAATATAAATCTAGCTAAATTCTTAAAACTTATTTCTTTTGTTTGTTAACCATCCCTACATAAACATTCACCATAAGAAGAGTGACCTGACGTCTGTTGTTACCAGTAAATTCCTGTAGGCTTAGAACAATAACTGGCACATATGGTAGGTGCTCAACAAATATTTGCTAAGTGAATATTAAGATCCAGCTCCTCACAGAGCTGAGGCCATTTGATACAATCATATAAAAATTCAAATTTTATGTCTGCAAGTTTTTATTTCAATTCAAATACCATTGTTTCTCATTATCAAGAACTTCCATATAATATCCTTTATATCTTCCTGCCTGGGATACTCCTTTACTCAACTACACCCCTTATCTCCTCTCAAGAAACATACCTCACCTGGTTACTCCTTCCCAATCTATCCAGTTGATCCAGTCTTTCAACGTGGAAAATGAAACCAATGAGACATCAGAACTAATACCAAATAGTAAATCATAATAATAACGGAAAAGTTAGAAACAGAACAGGCACAGGATAAGATGTTTATCAAGACAAATATTTTCACAAGTCAAAGCTAGGATGCATAAACTATGCTAGAACTAGCTAATGGTCAAAGTGAAAGAAAAAAAAGTGAAATCATTTGGACTAGATACTATGTGTATTAAACGGCGTGAAGAACTCAGGAGTTCCTGGAACTGAGTCCAAATACTCGGTTTTCAACCAATGTCTTGCCAAGAATGGCTCTTCGAAGATCCAGGTTCTACCTACTACAGTGATGGAGAGTGTGTGGTGGAGTGGGAATCTGAGTGTGAGTTTTGGAGTCAGACAGAACTGGGCTTGAGTCTCAACTGTGCCACAGAAGATAACATCTCAGAATGACTCCCTCATAAAAAAACAAGCTAATCAACCTCTCAGCAAATCAATCTGTGAAATATCAACTATAATAATAGCACTATCTCATGGGATTATTGTAAGGATTAAATAAATTAATGCAATGTGTTAACTAACTTTATTATAGTAATCATTTCACAATCTACACAAATATCAAATCATGTTGTACACCTTAAATTTATTCAATTTTGTTAGCTGTATCTCCATAAAGCTGGAAAAACTAAATAAGCAAATAAAAATTAGCAGAAAAAAATTCACAGAGAAATATGGGTCAAAAAATGAATTAATTAATGGACATAAAGTCAACAACATAGTTCTCTGCTCAATTAATTACTATTCATCCAACAAATATCAATATACATTATTAATATTGTTTACGTCTTTTTAAAGTAGCTCAGCTGCTTAGTTCACTAAGAAGATAATGATAATAGCTATTGTTTCTTTTACCACTGTACTAAGCACTTAATAAAATGGATAATTTTTATTTTTCATAATAACCACATGAAGAAGAACTATTATTGCCCCATACTGAAAATAAAAAGACCCAGACTAACCCAAACAAAAGACTCAGAGATAACCCAGATGTTTAAGTCCTCCCTGAAGAGGTATCACAAACTCCCTTAGATAGGAATCATGGTGTTGACCACAGATTGGAGATTTGCTGCCCTTCAAAGTCTCTGTTTTCTACCTAGAAACTTTTTTTTTTTACAAGGGTCTCTTACAAACTGGGATGTTGAAACTCCTGGCACTGGGAACTCAGAGCAGACTAAATTCTCCACACATATGCCAGGAGTTAAGTAAATCTCAAACTTACTTAAGACAAAGACTTAACTGTACAATAATGTCTGATACATTAGTCTGCTTAGTTTCAGAAGTTTCGCTTAGTTGGACTTAATTCCAACTGAGGGAAGTAGGAAAATATAATATTATTGATGAGATTTGATTTGAAGTAGACTTGAGGGATAGGCAGGACCTCATCTCTCTCTTTCCAGCTACACCCTAACAGACTCCCTTCATTCCAATCAGGTTGGTCTCCTGACTGTCCCACAATATCCCATACTCTGCTATGTCCTCTCTCAAGTCTTTCACTTTGCTTGCTGTGCCCTGCCTTACTCCTTTACTTATTCAATTTACTGATTCTTAAAGGCCCCGTGCAGTACCTTCCTCGTACGTAAAATCCTTGAAGATGTCTCAGGTATCAAATGCTAATTGAGAACACACCAGAGGCTAGACATATTAGAAAGTTGAAAGATACATAGGACACAACAAAGTGAAGTGCTTGGGAAATGGTGTCTTATTGTGTGAAGTGAGAAATTTACTAGTGTGAGAGACAAGGATTAATAGGCTTTGTGGCTTCAAGAAGATCATCAAGTCTCTGTTTTCCTCAGGATTCTTAGCTATAAAATGGAGGCTTTTCCTCATGATCATTATGCTTCCTTTCAGTTCTAAGATATGACTCTAATTTTGAAGAAGAATTTGATCTCTTTGTTATGTTTCTAGCAGGATTTCCATACATGCTTTCCTTATGCTATGTGATGAGTGGAAAATCACTAATCAGTGGCAGCAGTATTAAACAGTGTCATCTCTGTGCTATTATAAATATCATATAATTCCTACCCTGGGTCTAGAAAATTGCACAGGTCACAGGTTCACTGAGATAAAGTCAGCTGTCATGCTGCCCTGTTACTACTTCAATCACCTCCCATTATTCTAAAAATAGATCATTTGCGGTTCTTTCTCTGGACTCACAATTTCATGGCAGTGAGAAAACAGAGGGCGGGAGGAGTACTGATACTGAATATTAAGTAAAACTCCTATGGAAAACAATATACATGAATTAAAGAATCTATGAAATTAAACCAAAATACAGGCAGTCCCCAGGTTACAGACAGTCTTATAGCATTCCATACTTACAAAGGGCTCCCAAGGCTTCCCATGAGGATAATTTATAATTAAATAATTAACTTAATAATTTAGAAACTAGTTTCTTCCATACATGTAAACAAACCCACAACACAAAAGCGGTTCACTGGTGTAGCATTTTTACATTAGCAGCTAGTCTCACAGATAGAGAAGCAGGTGATAGAAACACAAGAACATGAAGAATCAGAAGATCCAGAACCAAGAAAGTTTATGACAAAAGAATTAGCTGAAGCCTTTCAAGTCATTGAAGCAAGATTTGTTAAGCTTGAGGAGCAAGATCCTAACATTGAGCAGTTTGCAAAAGTTTACCATGTACTTAGGGTGAACATCAACTGCCACAAGGCCATTTATGATGAAAAAAAAGAAAAAGACTGTGCAAACAACCCGCAATACCTTTTTCGAGAAACCGACCTTAGTGGTAACCTCCCCTCCTCCTGGAACAGAATCAAATCCTGATTCTACAGCACCTACTCCATCCTTTCCAGCATCATCACCATCATCAACTTCCAATCAATGTTAGCCGCCTTCTTGCCTCAAAAATGCCTCTTCAAGTAAGATAGTGATGCAAAATTAGGTGTGCTAACCTTTAATATTCTTTTTTTGTAATTTCTCCTATCCTCTATCTAAACTTTTTATATGAGTTTCTTTTTGTGTTCTGTTTGTTTGAATTCAAAGAAATAGCACAATAGTTTCTGCAATTTATTATTACAGTATAAGGGTATTATTATTACGATAGTACACTGTATTATTATTACCACATATGAACCACTATAGTATTATTATTATCATTATTATTACCGTACATGCACTGTTCATTAGGGATCTGAGTTACATACAAATTCAACCCAAAGTTGTTCTTAGGAACGTATCTTGTTTGTAATCCGGATACTGCCTATAATTAATGAGGGAGTTATTTTTATATTACTTTAGTTATAAATTATTGAGAAGTTGTTTTTTATGTTAGAAACAGACAACAGATTATGAAATACCATACTTTGTTTTAAGATCTTAGGTTATGAATTGTTGACAGCTATTTGCAAAACCTAAGAAGGCATTTTATCAGCATCTACTATTCATTTTCAGCTCACCTCATTCTAATTTGCTACATTAGTTGTATTTTTTGGTTTTAAGTAAAAGAACCAACTCTGAATAGATTTATTCAGAAAGCTAATCTACTGAAAGAACACTAGGTTATCTCATGGTGTCCAAGGAAAAGCCTAAGAGGAGAAGGAACCAGATCAATTCCAGGGACCTTAGCAGTGGAACTTCATGGACTTTAGTTTTCTTTACTTTTACTCTAGTTCCTATGACTTCTAACGTTTGTCTTTCCCCTCACCCCAAATTTTAGGAAAGGGCATCTGTTAGACACAACTTGGGTCAAATGTCCTCCTTCAGCACAGCACAATCAATTATGACAAAAAATCTTTGTTAAAAGAGTGATCTATTACAAACATAATCACTGGGGGGCCAGCCTTGTAGCAGAGACCCGTTTTCAAAAAGGGGTAGATGTTTGGAGCTAGGAAGCCACCTCGAGGAATGCCTGCCCTTTGCACATGCTTTTTTCTACTATAGTTTTTACCTTCTCCCCCTTCCCTGTAATCAATATCTATTTATCATTATATAAAATTATATCTTGCCCTTCTAGGAGTATGTATTCATATAAAATTAAAATAATGAAAAGAAGCAGAATAAACAATCTTCTATTATTCTACAAATTCAAATGTAAACAGTTCAATTTGATTGTGGGCACTGTATAAAGGTACCCAAGAGCTGAACTAAAATATTACATAGACACGAGCCATCAGAATGGTCTGTGATAATGTAATAACTTTTACTTTGACCAACCACAAGATACTCTTTCTTGATTACTAAAGATGTTTACCTCATTTCTTAAAAATAAAATTCAGACATTTATCGATACCAGATATTCCAGAAGATAAAGAAAAGCATGCAGTATGTATGTCATGCTCTCTTCAATTATCTGTAAAGGAAGTTCTTGCACAATTTCAAGGACCTAGATCTTTATCCTAACTATGGTATCTACACATTTTACTTCTTGAAATTTTAATTTTCTTTTGCTTCCTAGATATTGGTATCAGGTTTTCCTCATCACAGGTCTCTTTTGCTACCATCTGCTACCCTGTCCACAAATGAGGGACATATTCCAAAGCTCCTTTTTATTTTTGCTTTTCTTTCTTACTCCTATTTACTTACAGAATTCAAGGATACAATTGCCACCTCAAGGCCAAGACTGCCAAGTCTATCCTGAAAACTACTTATGTTTAAGTCCACTGTTTCTGTATGATTCTATTTTTCTGTTTCATTCACACTGAAAGAACAACATCTCTCAAACCAAAACCATTATTATGCCACAAACCAGATTATCCTCCTATATTCATTCTGAGATTACGACTATCTGTTTTTCCCAGTCTTGGGACTGTTCCAAAGCCTTAGAAATCATGGAATGATTTTTAAATCAAATTGCGCAATTCTAATGATGAGCAGGCCTGTAGACTGATCTGAATCTTGACATTTGACTATCAAAGAACGGCTTTCCTGATAACTTTATCGGTCTTCAGATGCGCAAGTCTAACAAGCCCAATAATCATTTGGGATAAAATTGCTTCCCAGATGGAAAAAAAAAAACCACTAAAGAATTTCAGGTGTTTTCTACCAATGAAAAGTTCTGAACTATGTAGGATGGATCTGCTGGAGTGTAGTGATCTATCTTCCTACTCTTCGAATTGATTGTTATCCTTTCAAGCACTGCTAATTCTAGAAAACAATCTATAACCAATTAGAATCAGCCCAAACTACAAGTCCCATGACGAAAAGCAGGAGCCCAGAACAATGTTGACCGTACTTCCTCCTGGGAATTGTAGTCTTCTTATTACCTGTCAGGTAAACTAGGTATCATAGCTTTCGTTTCGCACAAATTCTTTTAGACAAATAAAGCTAGCGCAGGTATCGTCGGTTTCCAGTCATAGGACTAGACTTAAACTCTCTACCAGAGAGCTGGGGCGCGACAACTCCAGTCCGCGCCTCCAGGGCCCGGCGCCCTCGACGTGACGTCACTTCCGGGAGAGGCGTCCCAGGCTCGCCCCTCCTTCCTCCTCGCGGGGAGCCTGGGCCCGACGGCCGCGCAGAGGCGGGGTGTAGCCTCTTTAGAGGCGGAGGGTCATGTGGAGGCGTCTCGGTGCTGTGGGAGGAGGCGAAACGCTGCAGTTAAGGAGAGTGCGGCTTCACCGTCACAGGGAAGCGCGCTCGAACGGCATCGCAGAGCGGGCTGAGGTAGGAACAGGGTGGCGGGCGCGTCCCGGGCTCTCACGCGGGTGACACCTGCACCCTCGGTCGCTGGCAGGTGGCTAGAGGCTCCGGGGGAGGGTAGAGGAGCGCCTCTGGAGTCTCTCCCACCCCTGGCCAGAGGCAGGCCCCCGCCGACTCCGCCGTGTGTCTGGGAGGCGCGGGCCGCTCACCCAGCTGTGGAGGCGGTAGGGTCTCGCGGCCTGGGAGCGGTAGGTCTCACCGCCCAAAGTGCCGGAGACCCTTGGCCCGCGCTGAACCCGACCTTACCGTCCTAGAGTCGAGCTGCGCCTGGGATTTTCCACTTTCCTATCGCCACCCACTTCTCTCGCCCCCCTGGGTTGCTTAGAGTCGGGCCACCTCACCTGCTCGAGGTTTTCCAGGGTGAGACTGAGGTGATTGTCCTGGGAGCATCTCCACGCAAGGGCAACAGTGAAGACGCTCCTAAGGAGCACAACACATATTCTTAACGCTTGCATAGCGCTCACTGCTTTGGACGTCAGTTTTTACATTGATATGCGACCTCCCCACAGCCCAGAGGCCTCAGGTAGTGGAGTGGCAAAGGGCAGGTAGATCACACAGGCCTTGAGAAGGTTGAGATTTCAGACTTATTTACTTTTTTGGGGGGGAGGCCATCAGGCGGAACCGGGCAGCGGTGAATCAGCAGCTCAAGTTTCTTGAATCTTTGATAATGGGGAGGTTGCCCAGAGCCACGTGCTGAATTAAAAATCTTTTTTAGCATCTTTCAAAGTCCAGATGACTGGTTTCTTAACCTTTCTCACCAGTATAGTGTCGTGGATGAAGTTGAGCAGGCAGACCTGTTGTTATGTGTAGTCTTGTCATTTTGTTGGTCTGTAGTTACTACAGTTTCTTATGTTTAAACTATTTTCTCTTTGTCTGATTATGATATTATTCTGATTCTGATACAAGAAATACTAGTCCTTTGGTAAGAGATTATTGAGTATAAGTTATAAAGATTCGTTAAGTACTCTCAGTTTATTGCAACGAAGAGTTAGTGATGAGCTGGAACCTGAAGAATAGTTAAACTTTTAATCATTTAACTTGTTGGATATAAGTTTAATGTTCATTGAGTTTTATTGGATTTACTTGATCAAGTTTATTTTAAAAATACTTCTGATCCTGGAATCCTGGGTTCTATAAAATGTAGCTTTAGGGACAGTTGATATTTCCTATATAGCATCTAAGCTTCTAGTTTACTGTTATTACTCTGTGTAAGCCTTGAGAGTTTCACTAATTAAATCAAAAGGTAATGAGAATAATTCTCTTCCCTTTCTTTTCTCCCTTCTCTCCTTCCCTCCTGTAGTATATGTAGTACTTGAGGATGATAAGCATGGAATAAAGCTTAAGGAGTGTCTTCACCATTTTCTCCTACTAACTCTTTTATATTGTCAAAAATAGTTAAAACGAACTTTACAGAAATCCCTCACAAGGAAATAAAATAGTGGAGGAGGCAGATAACATGTAACATGAGGGTCAAGAAAAGGTGTGAAATAGTTTTGTTGTCTTTACCTTGCCAGTGGAAGTCCTTAGACATAATTGGGATTAAAGGAAAGGATTTGAGGTGTGTTTACATTCCTAATAAAATAATAGGAGTGTCATAAAATTACAAAGAACATTTTGTTTTCTTCTGGATCCTTCTCCAGATTAAAGACTAATCTTTAATATGTCCTTCTCATTTTTAGATAGTGAATTCCTAAGAAGAAAATAATGGATTGCGTATTAGTTGTTCTCTAAGTATTTGGACTCAACCGTGTTTAGTTTTGTTGCAAAGACCAAAAGAAGATGGCAACTCCTTATGTCCCAGTTCCTATGCCCATAGGAAACTCTGCTTCCAGTTTTACAACCAACAGAAATCACAGAAGTTCTTCTTTTGGCAGTATCTCAACAAGCTCAAACTCTTCCAAAGGCCAGTTAGAAGACTCGAATATGGGTAATTGTAAACAGACAAGTGTTCCTGATCAAATGGATAGTACTTCATCTGTCTGTAGCAGCCCCCTCATTAGGACTAAATTTACAGGTGCAGATTCTTCCATTGAGTATTCTACTAGACCAAGAGAAACTGAGGAACAAAATCCTGAAACAGTGAATTGGGAAGATAGACCATCTACACCTACTATACTGGGTTATGAGGTGATGGAAGAAAGAGCTAAATTTACTGTAAGTATGGACTCCTGCTGTATGATAGTAGAAAGTGAAAGATTGGCTAACCTGTGTGTTTAAAGCAGTGTTAAATTGATTAATGTAAGCCTGTGCTTATAATTTCTTGAACATAAAATTCTAATGGTTTTTATACTGCTAAATGCTATAGTAAGCTTTTGTTTTTACCTTAATGAATTTTCACAAACCAGACACATCTGTGTAAGTGAAACTAGCACATAGATCAAGAAACAGAACATTACTAATATCCTAAAAGCACCCTATGCTCTCTGCCAGTCAGGACCCACTCACTCAACAGTTTTCTCGTAAACTAGATTAATTTTGTCTGTTTTAGTACTTTATATAAATGGAATTATGGAGTATATAGTCTTTGGGGTTTGGCTTCTTTTCTTTAGCATTATGTTTGTAAGATTCAATCTTAATCTTGCATAAATTGTAGATAGCTCATTTTTATTAACAATAATATTCCTTAATGTGAATATGCAACAATTTATCCATTCTTCTGTTAAAGAGCATTTGGGTAATTTCCATTTGAGGGTTCTTACAAATACTGCTTTCAACGTTTTAGTACTTGTCACTTGGTAGACACCTGAATACATTTCTGTTTGATTTCTACCTAAGAGTAAAATTGCTAGATCATATGTCTATCTTTAGAAGATATTGATGAACAGTGTTCCAGAGTGGTTGTACCAATTTACATTCCTGTAAGCAGTACATGAAAGTTCCATTTGGTCCAACATGGTGTTTTAACATCTTTTTCATTTTAGCTATTCTAGTGGGTATAGAGTAATAATAGTTCACTGTGGGTTTAATTTTAATTTTCTTAAAGACAAATTAAAATGAAGAATTTTTTTATTTTTTGGTCATTTGGATATTATCTTGTGAAATGTCTGTTCAAGGTTTTTGTCCATTTTTCTTTTGACTTCTCCATTTGGATTTGTAGTTCTCTGTGCATTCTGAACATAAGTCCTTTTTCAGCTAACGTGTTTTGTGCCTATCCTCTTACTGTGGCTTGTCCTTTCACTTCTGTAATATACTTGATAAACAAAAGTTCTTAATTTTAATATAGTCCAATTTATTTTTCTTTTGTGGCTGCCACTTTTTGAAATCTTTGCCTACTCCAGGGTTACAGAGATACTGTCCTGTTTTCTTCTTTCTGTTGGGTCTTTCACATTTAGATTTTTTAAACTACTTGGAATTGATTTTTGGCCATGGTGTGGGTCAAGCCATTTTTTGGGAGGGAGTCAATTAATCAGGCTTTTATTTAAAAGACCACCCTTTGGCCGGGCGCGGTGGCTCAGGCCTGTAATCCTAGCACTCTGGGAGGCCGAGGCGGGCGGATAGCTCAAGGTCAGGAGTTCGAAACCAGCCTGAGCAAGAGCGAAACCAGCCTGAGCAAGAGTGAGACCTCGTCTCTACTATAAATAGAAAGAAATTAATTGGCCAACTAAAAAATATAGAGAGAAAAAATTAGCTGGGCATGGTGGCGTGTCCCTGTAGTCCCAGCTACTCGGAAGGCTGAGGCAGGAGGATCGCTTGAGCCCAGGAGTTTGAGGTTGCTGTGAGCTAGGCTGACGCCACGGCACTCACTCTAGCCCGGGCAGCAGAGTGAGACTCTGTCTCAAAAAAAAAAAAAAAAAAGACCACCCTTTCTCCTTTGTATTTGCAGTGTTGCTTGTATCACAAATCCTGTGACCATAAATGTATGGGTCTGCTTCTGTGTTTTATTTTTCCATCCTTTACTAATTTTACACTGTCTTAATTAGTAAAGTTTTGTAATAGGTCTTGATACCTAGTAGTTTAAGTACTCTAATTTTGGTAGTGTTATTCAGGATTGCCTTGGCTGTTCTTGGTCATTTTCATTGTGATCTTGTTAAATCTATAGATTTATCTAGGGAGAACTGACATCTTTGTAATACTCAGTTTTCAAATCTATGAACCTAGTCGATTGACTTAATTCTTTAATTTCTTCTAATAATGCTTTGTTGTTTTCAGTGCAGAGATCTTACATCTTTTGGTTAGATTTATTTCTGGATATGGATATTGTTTGATATTCTTAGATATCTTTTTGTTTTGTTTTCTAATTATTCACTGCTAATTTATATACTTTGACCTTGTAGATTTATTTATTATGTATGTTGACCTGTATAGTTTTATGTATTGAGTGACCTTGCTAAGTCACTTATTTCCAAAAGCTTGTTCTTTTGGATTTTCTTGCAGTAATGTTTTATGTTTCATACTGTACATTTCTGATAGAATGGGAGGACCTCCAAGAAAAACTGTTGAGATAATTTATGAAGAGACATTCTTTAAAATTATCATAAGACTGGTGATATGGGAAATCTGTATGGAACTGTCTTTTTTGAGAGCAGTTTTAGAAATGATAATAAACTCATGGTTTATTTCCTTATGAAGGAATGAGCATTCATTGAGGTGATGCTGCAGTCTGAATATGTGTTCCCTTAAAATTCATATATTGAAGCCCTAACCTCCAAGGTGATGGTATTAAGAGGTAGGGCCTTTGGGAAATGATTAGGTCATAGGGGCAAAGCCCTCATGAATAGGATTAATGCTCTTATAAAAGAGGCTCCAGAGAGTTCCTTTGCCCCTGCCACATGTGAGGACACAAGTATAAGGTGTCATCTATAAACCAGAGAGCTGGCCCTCACCAGACACCAAATCTGCTGACATTTTGATCTTGAACTTCCCAGCCTCTAGAACTGTAAGAAATAAATTTCTGTTGAAATAAATTTCTGCTACCCAGTTTATGATATTTTGTTACAGCAGCTCTAACAGACTAAGACAGGTGATATATGCACAAATGCAAGTATGTAGCCAAATTTAAGACAGTGTATGAAAATATAAAGTTTTTCAAGACACTACAAATGAAGATGTGAAGGACAGATGTGAAATTTGTCATATTCACTTATTCATTAACTCAACATTTTTTGATTACCTATTATGCATCAGGTACTGTTCTGGTTAATAATGGTACAGCAACTTGAATGAATGAGTGAATGAATGATAGATAAGTAAATAAAAAGACTGCTGGTATGTCACATGGTGATAAGTACTATAGAGAGGTGAAAGAAGGAAGGAAGAGAGTTTCTGTGAACCGAGTTGGGATTTAAATAGTGTTTTCAGTCATGGCCTCACGGAAGAGATGTTAGTACTAACAGGGAATGAGCCAGGAGACTATCTGAGGAAAGAACTTTCCACACAAGTGGGTCAACTACAAAGACTCTTGTAGCTGACAGCAGAGTAAGCAATGTGGAGAAATACAGGAAATGAGATGACAAGTAAAGGCATGTGGCACACAGATCACATACAATGTGAGGCTATTGTAAGGACTTGGGATTTACTGTGCATGAGATGGGAATCCCTGAATAGTGTTTGTTGTTGTTATTTTAGAGATGGGGTCTTGTTCTGTCACCCAGGCTAGAGTATAGTGGCAGGATCATAGCTCACTGCAGCCTCCAGGTCCTGTACTCAAATGATCCTCCCACCTCAGCCGCCTAAGTAGCTGGGACCACAGGTGCACCCCACCATGCCAAGCTAATTTTTTAAAAAAATTTTTGGTAACGATGAGATCTCGCTATATTGCTCAGGCTGGTTTCGAGCTCCTGGCCTCAAGCAATCCTCCCGCTTCGGCTTCCAAGAGTACTGGGATTACAGGCTTGAGCCACTGTACCCAACCTGAAAAAGTTTCTAAAAGAAGAGTCCTGTGATCTGACTTAATGTTTTAAAAAGTTCATTCTGGCTGATGAATTAAGACTAGATTTGGGGGAGCAAAGAATAGAAGCAGGAAGCAGATGGCAGGTTCTTACAGTAATCCAAGGGAGACATGATGGTGGTGTGAACTAGGATGGTAGAGGAAGTCCTGAGAAATGATCTGGATCTATTTTGAAGGTAGAGCCAACAATACTTCCTCATGATTTGGAAGTGGTGGGTGGGAGAAAGAGAAGTCAGAGATGACCTGAAAGTTTTCAACCTGAACAATGAGAAGGATGTGGTTGCCATTTAATTAGATGGCAGATTTTGAGGAAAACATCAGGATTTGTTTTGGTACATGGAAAATTGAAATGTCTATTAGATATTGAAATGGAGATGTCAGGTATGTGAATGCGTACACATATCTATGAGGTGTGTGTGTATATATTTGTTGAGTTTAGGGAAAAGATCTGAGCTGAAGATACAAACTTGGAAGTCTGGGTTTATAAAATAATTTTTCCTAGTTATAGTCCTTTGACTTGATCTTATAACTTATAAGAAAATAGCTTATAACTTATAAAAAAGTATTAGGACCAACTATTGATTTGGTGGTCTATAAAATGTCAAGTCTTTGAAAAGGGTGTTTAAAAACAAAAAGTCAGTGGGATGGGTGATAAGTACGATCAGGAAAGAGGCATAAGATGGGTTTCTTCAGTTGGTAATGTTTTGTTTCTTGCTTATGGTACTATTAATAGTTACATGGGTGTGTTCACTTTGTGAAAATTTGTCAAGTTGTATACTTTTGAATTGTGCATTTTTCTGTATATATTTTATAATTAAAAACAAGGACTTAGATACTAAGTTTCAAATAAAGAATAGAAACAACTACTATTAGAAACATAGAGAAGGGAATGATCAGTACCATACATAAAGATTTCATTGAAAGCACTACTTAAACATGTAGAAAATAGAGCACTTTTTAGAAAAGATAAAAGACAAAAGTCTGTACTTTATCTTTCCCAGAGAAACAGGAGTGTTCGGGGCCACAGTGGAGAATAGCTTAGTTAGAAGGGAGAGTTCATTTTCTAAAACAGTAAAATAAAGTTGATGTGCATTATTTTTAGATAAACCTAATTATTATATGAAATGAACTTTTATCGTACATGAATCATTTGTACTGAAAAGTTTTGAGGTCGATTTCTCTCCTTTGTTTTAATGAATGACTCCTAAAAAGAATGTTTCTTTTGTATCCCCATTGCAACTTTCTTATTAATAGATCAGGACATTCTGCAGGCTTTAAAGGGTATCCAATTACCTTGTTCTCCACCCTCATATGTTACAAAGATAAATTACATGTTTTTTACTTCAAACCTAAAGGATTTATCCATAAGCCTTGCTGATTCTCCCCCTTAAGAGCTGAAAGAGGAGTCTGTGTGGGAGAAAAATCAAATGGTAAGGATGATCTACAGTCCCTAGATAGTTGTCTTTATAGCAGCACTGTTGAATACAAGTGTAACGTGAGCCACAAATATGAATGAGATTTATAATTTTAAATTTTCTATAAGTCACATTAAAAAAACTAAAAGAAACAGTCAATTGTTTTTAATTATATATTTTATTCAACATAATATATGCAAAATATTATTATTTCACATGTAATCAGTATTTAACTTTTTAAATAAAAACCATTTACATCTTTTTCACACCAAGTCTTTGAAATCCAATGTGTATTTTGTACTCACAGCACATCTCAATTTGGACTAGTCTCATTTTGAGTGTTCACATGTGGCTAAAACACAGCTCTAAGGCTATAATTGAAAATTATTGCACAGCAGACATCGAGAAAAGAAGTTAGTTCTTTTTAAGAGGATTTCACACATTTAGGAGATACTTATTGAGTACTTCATATGTACTATGCATTTAGCTTAGCCCAAAATACTGTACCAAAAGCTACTACATATTTCTCTGAGATTTTTATCATAAATAATGCTCCTCATAATAAATTCTAAAATTATATTTATAAAAAATAGAATCTACTTTTTTCTTATGTGCTTTTTAAAATATGTTGACTTCAACCAATTTTTCTTTTCAATAGCTTAGATAATTGTACATAATTACAGAAATGTACACTTTCATCTAATATGAGGGGTTTTTTTTCAGGCTTATATATCATCCTTGAAGATAAAACAACATTGAACTTATTCGAAAACTTTGCTTGATAGCTATTAAGTTGAAAATTAAATTGTGTGGGATAAAAGTGGCTATTTTTCAAAGCTTCTTCAAGCATGATTCTTTTATCAATTTTAGAATATGGTGATATAAAACATTTTGGAAGCTGATGAATTCATTATAATTAGTGTGCTCAGAAGAAACATTTCATCTCAAATTTGTTATTCATATTTCTTAAGACAAAAATCTTATTGCCAGCATTGATTATTTGTACTTTTGATGATCTAAAGGATTTTTGATATTTTTTACATAATGTTATAGTCTGGGTTATCAAGTAATGTTTTAAAATATTTTTTAAAAGTTTTAAAAACTGCAAGTTTGAATTTGTACATACCTTTACCTTTATATGTGTGTGTGTGTGTGTGTGTGTCTCTTTTTCTCTCTCTCTCCATAGGTATATAAAATCCTAGTAAAGAAAACCCCAGAAGAAAGCTGGGTAGTTTTCAGAAGATACACTGACTTCTCTAGGCTGAATGACAAAGTAAGTACATTAATAAATCCAAAACAGACATTTCAATTTTGAATTATTATGTTCCCTCACTTCTGCTATATTTGGATTATTTTCTTTGTTAATTGTTTGAATCAATTCAAATTTTTGCTAATTCATAAGAAAAAGAAATATTTCTTCTTAATAGCTTTAAATACCATCTTTACAAATAACTTCATTTTGGTGGGAAAAATAAAATTATTTTTGGTGTAAAAATGTGATACTTTAAAATTACTAACAGTAATATAAATGATTATATAATCTTGTACATTTGAAAAAGGTGTATATAATGAGATCCCTTAACTTATAAAATTATATATGACTACAAGAGACTAAACAAAAGAATATTTTTAACATGTATTAAGTTTCTTTTGCTACATAACAAATTACGACAAATTTTGTTGCTTAAAAATAACACCTATTTATTATTTAGTGGTTTGGATGGGTTCATCTGGGTTTGCTGCTTAGAATCAAACAAGGTCAAAATCAAGCTGTTGGCTGAGCTGGTGCTCTTATCTGGAGGCTCTAGGGAAGAGTCAGCTTCCAAGCTCATTCAGGTTGTTGGCAGAATTTAGTTTCTTGAAGTTGTAAGGCCAAGGTCTCTGTTCCTTTGCTGATTGTCAGCCAGAGATCATTCTTACCTCATAGAGAATGCTCTCCGGTCCTTGCACATGGCTGGCCCCTCCATCTTCAAAGCCAGCAACAGTGGTCCAAGTGCTTCTTTTGCTTTCAATCTCCAACTTTCTCTTCTGGCACCGGCCAGAGAAAACACTCTTAGTCTAAAGGGCCCATGTGATAAGATAAAGCCCACCCAGATAATCTCCCTGTCTTAAGGGCAACTTATTAGTATTAATAACTTTAATTACAGCTGCAAAATCTCTTTTCCTGTGTAACATAGTAACATACCAAAATTATAGAACCACCACCAGAGGCAGAGGTCATGAGGCCATCTAGAATTCTGTCTACTGCACATATGAAACAGAGCGGGTAATAATAAACCTCAATATATTAAGAACCTTTAAAATAAATGTAAAAAGTGAGCCCAAACGTAAAATATACAACAAATACTATGAACAGGGTAATTCACAAAAGAAATATAAATGACCAATATACCTGGAAAACATTTAATATCACAAGTATTCCAAGAAAAACTAAATAAACTATTTTTCATCTGTCAAATTACCAGACATTTAAATGGTATTATGCAGTGTTGGAAGTATGAGTCTTCCTAGAGGACATCCTAAAATTTTGTATAATTTGACACGATAATCTCTTTTCTAGGATTTATTCTGTATAAGCAGTCATGAATATGGGAAAGACATAGTTCTAAGGATACTTATTACAGTGTTTTATATATTGTTTGGTTTCTGTCTTACTTTGTTTTTAATAGTTAAAAATTGGAAGTAACCTAAATTTCTAAAAGTGAGGAATTAAGTAAATTATAATTAGGCTATAATACAGAAGAACTGAGCTGCTTCCAGAACTAGAGGAAAACCAGATGGGGTCAAGGTGGATGGGGAGGACATTTTGGAAACCAAAAGAAAGACCTTTTTTCCAAAAGAATCAAGTGGTTTATGGTGTTTTGAGAGGCAAGTAAGATGATCTTAGAACATGCAGAAATTACTCCCCAATTTTGACAGGTATTTAATAGAGAAAGCCATACTGGTCCTGTTCTCTCCCATTTGCCACTTTTTCTGTCCTCCCTTAGACTACTTGAAATTTCTAAAGTTAGTACATTCTTATGATGTTTGGTGGTGGGAAACCCATGTAACTTTGCAACTTTCTAGCTGCCAAAAAGTTTCTGCCACTCTGAAAACCTCAGTTTAAATGAAAAAGTAAAGTGTAAACTGCTAAATTATTTTATCCTTTTTAAAGTGTGTTGAGTCACACTGCTCTGACCTCAGCTGATTTGCCCTCAACATGTGGTTCATAAGTGGCGTTCTGAGATTGCCTTTCACGGTCTTTCTGGTAATTTTTTTCATTTCTCTCCTTTGTTGGATCTTGTTTTCTCTGTCCGTTATCTTCCTCTTTCTTTGAAGTACTTAATTGTGGGACAATTCCTTCTTTTCTGTGGAAAAATTTTTAAGGGAAAAAAAATCTATGTATTTGGACATATGACACTTAAATTATGAAGCTTAAGATTAATCAAAAAAGACTTATTTCTTCCTGACTTTTATTATTTTATTTTCATTGCAGACACATTAAATAACAAAAGCTCCAAAGCCAAAAATATCACTTACATCTTAAAGTCAAATCAGGGTTTTCAGTTATACAAGTTATTTTCTAGTTTTTGCCTTATTTATTTTATCTTCACATATTTATAGAAATATAGACAGAAAGTTATAATTTACATTTTTATTTAATATTTTACCCTGTGCATTTTTCCCTTTTGCTAGCTTTTCTTGTACTTACAATGTTTAGTTTTATATTTAAGTATAGAAATGTAAATGTATATGGATTCATTTCATTCATTTATTTTTGAACATGTATTGACTGCTTATTATGTAGCAGGCCCTATGCTAGACATTAAGG
Source organism: Lepilemur ruficaudatus (assembly GCA_963574885.1). Taxonomy (NCBI): domain Eukaryota; kingdom Metazoa; phylum Chordata; class Mammalia; order Primates; family Lepilemuridae; genus Lepilemur; species Lepilemur ruficaudatus. The sequence goes on from CAUYRT010048345.1 coordinate 43,564, forward strand.
ATGCAACTATGATTAAGGCATAATAATTTTATTGTAGTAAAATGATTCTCAATCTTTATATGTTCAACTCCCCTGGAAAGCTTTTTAAAATTAAAATTTTAAATTAAAATTACAGCGCTCGGGCTTCACTCCAACTAATTAAATCCTAATTTGTCAGAGGTAGGACACAGTCATTAATGTCTCTTAAAACTCCTTGGGTGATTCCAATATGCAGCCAAAATTTAGAATCACTGGTCTAGTAGGAGAGCCAAATTAAATAAGCACTGTTTACATTGTGATAAATGTCATTAAAAAATAAATTCATGATTTGACGATGTGTGACAGATTGTCTTTTCAAAAAAAAAAAAACAATGATCATAGCAATATCTGCAGTCCCGTATGCTCTTCCAGACTCTTGCCACTGCCCATCAAGAGGTAGAATTTATTTCCCCACCCCTTGAACCCAAATGAGCTTATGACTACTCGAACCAATAGAGGACAATGAAAATGATGCTGTGTTTTCACGCCTGTGTGGAAGCTAAATATTAAAAACAATTGATCTCATGAAAACAGAGAGTAGGATGATGGTTACCAGAAGCTGGGAAGGGTAGCAGGAAGCGGGGATAAAGTGGGCATGATTAATGGTACAAAAATACAGTTAGAAGGAATAATACTTGATGGCACAGCAAAGTGATTATAATCAACAATAACTTAGGTTATACTTTAAAATAACTGAAAGAGTGGAATTGGAATGTTCCTAACATAAAGAAATGATAAATGGCTGAGCTTATGGCATTTATCCCCAATTACCCTGATTTGATTAACATACATTGTATGCCTGTATCAAAACATTACTTGTATCCTATACAAGTTCTATACAAGTCCTATACAAGTTATCCTATACAACTATTATGTACTCATAATAATTAAAAATAAAATTTTAAAAGAAGAAAATAATGCTATGTGACTTTCAAGGCTAGATCACAAGAAGTATACAGTTTCATTCTGGCTCTCTTTTGACATGCTTCCTTTCAAAGCCTAGCCTCCATGCTATGAGAAAATCCAGGACACCTGGAAAAGCTAATGTTAGGCTTGTGGCTGCCAGCCCCAGCTAAGGTCTTACCCGGCAACCAGCATCATCTGTACATGTGAGTGAGTGATCTTCAGACAATTCTAGCTCCCAGCCTTCAAGTCTTCCAGCTGAGTCCTCAATTCATTGTAGAATGGAGATAAGTCATCCCCATGGTACCCCATATGAATTACTGGCCCACAGAATTCATAAGCTTTAGTGGTTATTTTATACCACTGAGTTTTCAGGTAATTTGTTACACATAGTAATTTGAACAGAATATATTAAAGGAGACTTAACCTAGTTTAGAAGGTTGAGAAAGTCTTCCCTAAGAAAGTAAAATTTAATCCAAATGTGCAAAATGGATCATAAACCAAAATATAAAAGTTAAAACTATAAACATCTAGGAAAAAATATAAAAGAAAATCTTTGCAGCCTTGGAGTGAGCAAAAATTTCTTATGATCTAAAGAAACATAAACCATAAAAGAAACAGTGGATGAATTAGATAACTTAAAACATCTGATAAGACTGATAAATTGAAAAGTCAGGCCACAGTTGGGAGAAAATACATGTGATACATACATATCTGACAAAGGACTTAAATCTGGAATCTAGAAAGAACTCTTGAACTTAATGATAAAAAGGCAACCCCATTTTTTAAAAAGAGAAGCTCAAAAGATTTGAATAGATAATTCACAAAAGAAGATATGCAAATGCAAATAAACAGATGAGAAGATATTCAACATCATTTGTCAGCAGAGGAATGCTAATTACAGCTACAGCGAAATGGTACTGTACATCCACTGGCGTAGCTAACACTGAAAAGATGAATAATGCCAAGTTTTGGCAAGAATGTGGAAAGACTAGAAGAACTCCAATGTGTACAGAACTGGTAGAAATCAAAAATAAAACAAGGCATAAAAAGCTTAGCTGGATTTGATTCTCTTGTTTTAAGCTTATTTCATGAGTAACTACATAGTCAACAGGGTAGATTTTGTAAAATTGATATAATTGAGTTAAATATTATATTTGTTCTTTTCTTCTTTTTCAGTTAAAAGAGATGTTTCCAGGCTTTCGATTAGCACTTCCACCAAAACGCTGGTTTAAAGACAATTACGATGCCGACTTTTTAGAAGATAGACAATTAGGATTACAAGCATTTCTTCAAAATTTAATAGCTCACAAGGACATTGCTAACTGGTATGTAACAAATTGAAATAAGAGATTATAAAACCATTCCAACAACTGAAACTAAAGAATAAATCTAGGACTATAGTTATTTAAGCACAAAAATATAGAGTAGGATTATAATTTCTTATCCTCTCTGATAAAGCACTACATGGGATTTTCTTGCTTTCTTTCAATAAGGACTTTACTTGACATTTCATTTTTATTAAAGCTTATTTTTAAAAGTCTGTAGAGAGAAAAATTCAGCATATCATGTACTAAAACCACCCAGTGGTAAACTTGATTTTGGTAGTTAGTATTTTAGCAATAATTTAAATAAAATGACTCACATATTGGTAAATGTTTGGTTAATATGACACTGTATAATTTTGACAATAATATTCTTTATATTTCTCTAAAATAATGCAAAACTATGAAAATTGTGGAGTTGACTTAATTTATATAGAATTTAGAGCAAAAATACCAAAAAAAAAAAAAACATTTAAAAAGAAAGAGAATGGAGCTATAAGTATTTTTTACTTCTGAATATATTTACAAGAAAATTGCTTCATTATTTAATATCAACTGGGTATCTAATTTTGGAACTTACACAATCAGATAAATTAGAACTGGTTTGAAAAGAAAAATAGCATTTACAGTGCAACAATAACATAGATACCCATGCCTGTAACTGTCTTTAGCAGTTTTTCACATGAGGAAGAAAATAATTTAGAAAACCATCTGTCTGACTTTATCTTCCCCTTTTCCTCAGTCTTTATGTATGTCATCTTTTTTCTGCATAACACACACATGCTATACATAATACATCTTGCTTTTTACTGTGTGCTACCTAAGCTTGATGACTTCTCAAGATCCCTGCCCATCCCCCCTCATTTTTTTTTCTCTTAATGAAAAACTACAAAACAGACCCTTCTCTCTAGTCTGGATTCATATATGCAGTTGCCTCCTTGACATCTTTTTCAGATATCTCAGTTACCTCAAACCTAAAACACACTTGAAAATTTAGTCTCCAGACGTTTTTCCCCCTAGTTTTCAGCATTGTCTACCCAGAACCTGAGTCATTCTTGACACATCCCTCACTACTCTTAAACCTTCCCTGTCCTTTTAACTGCCACTCAAATCTGCCTACTTTTCTCCATCCTTCCCATCACCACCCTAGTCCACGCAGTTATCTGGAATTACTGTAGAAGCTTACCTGCTGGTCTTCCTCATCCACTGTTATTTCTCTTGCCCATTAGAGCCACAGTGATCTTTTGTGATGCAGTTTGACTAAGTCATGTTTTTTTCTGGTTCCTGTCTACCTGCCTGTTTTTCAAACCTCAAGTTTTGCTATTCCTTCCCATTCTCTTTACATTTGCTATATTGGTCTTCTTTTAATTCTCGAAAATCACCTTGTTCCTTTGTCCCTTAGAGCCTTGGAATATGCTATTTCCTGAAAAGACAACCTTTTACACTACTACCCCACCCAGCCCTGGCCTAGGTAACTGATACATCCTTTAGATTTCAACACAAACTTCACTTCTATAGGTAACTGGCCTCCTGGCTAACCCCTTACCCACCACCACCACCACCACCACCAGAGACTAGATCAGTTCTCCCACAGTGTCTGTACCTGCCCTTCTCAACTGGGTCTGAGAATCAGTTCCTAATGCTTTAAGACACACATTGTGTGTAATGAATTAACTTCCTTCCTATACTTCTAAGATGATATTAGCTATGTACCAATCCTAAGAGAATTGAAAAAATAATTACTTAAATAATTTTCAGTAGGATTGAATTCTCTTATGGAATCCTACTTCAGAAAGGCTGGTTGGCACTTTCATAACACTTCAGAATGTAATTATTTCTGTGATTACTTGTGTTTCTTCTACCAGATTGTAAGATATGTAACAACAGGTCATGTGGCTATTGTATTCACCATTAAATGTCCAATGCTTAGCACAGTGCTAACACAGTTGACTCTCTATAAGTACATCTTGAATGAATGACAGAACTGTTGTACTGCTTATTATAAAAAGATTGAAGTAAATATGACAATGATTATGTGTTTTAGGTGATGGAAACATGGGTGCTCCCTACTTTTCTATACTTTTTTATCTCTCTCAAAATATAAGGAAAAAAAGATTAGTGTTAATTCAGACACACAAAGCAGGAATAAAAACCAATAAACACTAAAATCATAGAGAAAGGCTTTGAAGAAAATATACCATTATAGAAGACTTTTACCACTAAGAAGTCAACATATCCTGTCCCTTTTCTCTTGTCCTTTATTTAGTAAACTTTTATGTCTCTGTATTGAAAATATTGTTGTGAATTAAAATCAAATTTATTCTGTAAATGACTATCCTCTATTTTTATCTAATGAAATATTAAATAATATGAACCACATTAACTCATTTTATGATTTCTTTATTAAGTAGTGAAAGCATATCTTAGTTGAAATATTCAGATGCATCTTTTTTTTAATTACTGATAATCTTAGTTGCTAAGGTGGACATTACTAGGGCCATTCGATATCCTGTCATTTCTAAACCGCTTAGCTTAGAACAGTGCTAAGGGTCTTGCTCAATTCATAAAGAGACATTTCAGGGAAAGAAAAGTTTCTTGGCCAAATAAGTTGGGGAAAGGTTTCATTTGATATCTCTAGAATATTAAAGATCTAAGAAATCTTTCATAAAAGAATCCAATGTGCCTCACATTTATTTGCCTACCCACTTTTGTCAGATCATCAGACATTTAGGGAATGTAGTAAGATAACTTCAACTGAATTCAAAATAGGGTGCTTACGCCTTGGTACCCACTATCTTGTTTATGGGTAATGGGTAGCATTTTTTATTTCACAATGCAAGAGGTTTCTTAATAACATATTGTTTAAAACATGAGTTGGGGAAGAAGAGCAAGGAGTATTCATCTATATCATAAGCATTTGCTGTGTGTCATGCTAAGGGTATCGGAAAAGAGAGGATAAACTCAGTGGTCTTAAAATTCATTTAGACAAGTCAGGCTTCTGTTTGAACAAAATAAGAGCATTTATGAATTGCTACTTGGTATGATACAGATTATGAAAGTAACAAGAACTAAGAGAAGAGGGAGATCAATGCTGTTTGCAATGATCTAGCAATACTGGAAGTAGGATTTGAGAGCCTGGAAGGCTTGATTAAGATTATAAGTAGAAAAATGGATATGAGTCAGAAACAAATAATTAGAAGAAATGTAGAAAGTCTGAGGTTGCCAAATAGCTATTAATGGATTGAAGGTCAATCCATTAAAACTGGCATAGTACTTTCCTACATTTTTTTTTTGAGATTATATCTTCTCCCCCCTCAGTACTGTTCCTTCTGTGAAATAAATGCCTAATTTTCAATGTATCATGGGCTGAATTAGGGCGGTGATCTGTCATCAGTGTTATTATTACTATTGTATTACATAGCCAGGATTTTAACCATCTCTGCAGTCTAAATTCACATAGTAGTTGGGTCATAAGGTTGTTCACCAGACAAAAGCATGATTGTATCTAAAAATGTAGGGGAAGAATAAAAGAAGATTCTTTCATTTTTTACAACTAAAAAGGAAGAGGGGAAATCCCTTCTAAGGGAGAAAAAAGAAAGATAAAATTCCCACACTTCTTTATGAAAGCATAAAACTGCATTTAAGAATCACTACATAAAGCGTCAATTACCTGTTGGGTGCACGTTAGCATTTTGTTACAGCTATAAAGGCAGCATAGAAAAAAATCACTATCTTTAGACGGTCAAATAAGTATTTGATATTAATTGGTTATACATCAATATTGTTTATTAATTGTTCCTTCACTTTCCTTTCTTATAGCCGTAGCACCTTACAACACATTTATTTCTTAACTTTCATGTTGGCTAAGAGCTTGTCATTACACAATGAACAGCTCTTAATTTTACAACTTCTCCAACTATAACAAAGCAGAAGTGAAAGAAAGTAAGAACTGAAAGGATGTTAAGGACTGTTGGTTTGAATGTTTTAAGAACATATTATTTCAGATGCATTTAAAAAATACAAAGTAAGGGTACAGATTAACAATGTTAATATTTCCATCGTAAAAGAATTTACTAGAGATTTTATCAGTTCGATACATATTTATTTAGTGCTTACTATAAGATGTGACTACACATGGATGAATTAGATGCTGATCCCATTTTCAAAAAATCTGTTAGGAAGAACACACTCTCCAAAAAAATCATAATGGATAGAGAGATCTCTTTTAGAAGAAGAAAAGATAGAGAAGTTTTTACCAGGAGGATTAGAGAAGGCTTCACAGAGGGTAGTATTTGAGCTGCACTCTAAAGATTTAGTGATACTTGGATCAGCAAAGAGAAGATGAAGAAGAACGTTCTAGATGAGAGGGAATATCATAATCAAAATGCAGAAGCAAGAAGGTACAGGTCCTATACTAGGAAAAACATGCAACTCAGTTTATCAAGGTGAAGAGTATATAAAGATAGTCTTATATTTGCACAATGTGTCATAGTTAAGATGTAGTTATTTATTGTTTTATGCTGTCTTAAGCTACTTGGAAATCATTACATTATTAATCAGCACAGCAGGTATTTTCCTATTCTCTGATTTCACAAGCACTCTACGTATACCCTATTTACCAAATGTTTTCTCCTTTTTAATTCTTTAAAATACAGAGATTAAAATTACATGTTTTTCTTTATATTATCATCCATTTATAAGGGCTTCAGTACCAAAATTCAGAGTTTCAAATTCTACATCAATTAAAAAAAAATCTTAAGGATGGATCTGAATTAACAGCAGTTCATGGCTTAAAAAGAATAAAATTGTATCTAACCATTTTTGGATAAAGCAACTGAAAGAAATGAGAATATTAAAAAGAAAATTGTTGGTAGATATAATAGCCATCTTCACATGTTTGGAAGATTGTGATGGGAAGAAGGATTAATCATACACATTAAGCTTTAAGAGTAGTGTTTCCCCAACTTAGTGTGTTTGGGAATCACCTGGGGGGCTTGTTAATGCTAACCCCAATTCAGCAGGTCTGGGCTGAAGAATATGCGTTTCCAACAGGTTTCTAGGTGATGCTGGTACTGCTGGGCTCAGGACCTTATTTTTAATAGTAAGGCTAACACCAGAACTGAGAACAACAGTGAGAAGTTAGAAAAAGTCACTATCAGCTCAGATAAGAAGGAGCTGCCTATCATTTTAAGCTGTCCAATATAAAAATTTTCTGCCTTTTGAAAAAGTATGTTTCTTTTTACTTTAAGTATTTGAAAAAGGTAGATAACTATCAGTGGTATTAAATAGGGAATTACTAAATGGCATACACTTGATTTGATGACAACTTAGGTCTCTTCTAGTTGTAAAAATTCGATAATTCTATACTTCTTGAACAAGAATACTTAGTAACTATTTTTATACATTTTCAACCTGAACTATCTTTTCATAGGATATTTGTTAATATCTCTAAGTTGTTTTATATGTAAAGATATTCTTAAAAAATTAAGAAAACAAAACAATAAAAAATAAAAATTTTTCAAAAGATATTATGAAGAGAAGTTGGGTTAATCTTAGTTTTATATAAAAATGATGGAAGAATTCTGTTATATATATATATAGTAGCTCATATAACCCTATCTCATGAAAATCAACACATTATCGCTAAGATTGGTTGAATGGTTTTTTGTCACAAAATTTTACTTTATATAAATTAAATTATGAATACTTATGAAATATTCCATAAAGCCAAATATTTTGTATTCAGATACATGTAGACTCTTACCTAATTAAATTGGGTCTCAGAGACATTATGTAAAACTCCCTTTTCTGGGCTTAATATTAATAGCGAAATAATTTTAGGCAAATTCTTTAACTGATTCTAATCAGCATCCTCATTTGCAAAATGAAGTATTTGGGCTAGATATTCTCTAAAAATCCCCTTTCAACTCTAAATTTCTCATATCCCTTTGTTTTTGTTGTGGTTTTTTGTGAATCTTGAAGTTATAGCATCAGAAAGTCAGATTCTAACCTTCTATAAACTTAAGATTTTTGTTTTACTTGTAGTCTTGAGCCTACTTTCTTGTAAAAGTAGGAGTATCTGCTGAAAACTAAAATCTGTCTCAAATCCAAGAATTATACTATAGTTTTCATCTATACCAGTGGATAGCTATCTGTTCTGATATTTTTAATAGTTACATAAATTTTCTAATTATTGGCTAGCTCTTATTCAAAAATGTATTATGTGTTGAATGCTTATTCTGTGCTATGCTGACTGATTTGGATGTGATTTAGATGACAGTCCAGGAACTTGTCATCTACTTTTTAGTGGAGCAAACTGCTTGGTAAATAGATAATACTAATAATGTAGCATAATAAGTCCCATGAAAGGGATCTCTTCAAGATGCTGTGGTAATACGTACAAGAACACTGAACCTAGTAGAGAGTAGAAAAAGGAGATTTAGTCAGAGAAGACATTCTTGGGTTGATAATAAATAAGCTGAGTCATGAAGAATAAGTGTCACATAGAGGTGGGAAGGATGAGCCAGGATAATAACAGCAAACATGAGTAAAGGCATAGAAGCATGAAACAAGCAGAATAGGCTTAAGGATGTACTATTGCTGAGTGTCCACTGAGAAAGAAAGTTAAAACTTGAATGTAGGCAGGTGCTTTATGCCAACACCAAGAGCTTGACTTTGTTCCTTCTTGCTGGAGGAACCACAGATGGGTTCTTGAAACATTCTGGATTAGAAGGGATAAAATTGATGTTAGGGACACCAGTGGGCTAAAAGTATCTAGGTGAGAGATGATCAACATCTAAACTAGGTCCCCACTTTCCCCCACCTTTTAAACTAGGTGCCAACCTTTCACATCCACCACAGGAAGCTAAGCAAGCCTCACAGCCACCCACCCATCTCATCCACTGTGACCCTCTCTTGTCACCAGCCTTAATGCCTGAGTTGTATTTAATCCTCAAGGTTTTATTTAATATCTATTTTTTGTTATTTTCTTTTAATTAGTAGAGAATACTGAAGAGAAATACTAACTGATACAACATTTCGGTCTGAAATCCCTCAGTAATATTTTTATGCAGTGGCTTTCTATGCTGTATTTGGTTTTGGCAGAATTGGTATCAGTATTTTTGTACCTTTTTTTTACTTAGTTCTTAATTTACCTTTTAATGAATTGTATATATTAGTCTTAGGGGCGTTTTTCCCTGTAAAATGTAAATTTTGAGGTAAAGAGCACATTTAGCTATTAGGTTACTAGTCTTTCTTAAAAAATTTTGTGAAATATAAACAGATACATACTTGTGAAAGAAATAAGAGAGAAAAGCAATAGTAAGTATAAGCTGAAGATTCACTCAATGGAATAGTTTACTAAGAGCATAGTTTGAAAATACAGTAAAACTCTTTTAAAGAAAAATTTTTGAAGAGAATATAAGAAAGAGTTGAAGTTTGTGCAGATTTGCTCTAATAATAAAAACAATGCTGAAAGGTACCATCAGTGGTCTCCTCATCTATCTTCAGGCAATTTATGACAACACCTGATCTTAATCTTAATATAGTTCTCCCAAACACACTAAAAAGGTACTCCACATAATAAAAGGAACAGAAAAATATAGAATCTTTCCTTGCCTTTTAATTAAGATCTTTGGATTTTCTTTAGTAAGTTTCTTTCCTTTCCTGCTGTTTTTCTTACCTATTCATTGTAATAGTCAAATAGAAGTAAAAGTATGAGAGATTGAACACAGAGATTAGGAGTTTACGTTGAACCTATCAGTGAACAAGCAAATAAGTAAGTTTTTTTTAAAAAAATTGATTTCCATTTATATGCTATTTTATAATAGAGACTCTTTGGTATTTATATAATATTTGAATTCATTTGATTCATTTATAAATTATGCACTGATAATATATAAATGATCACTAAGCAGAACCATGGCACACATTGGCAATATTTATTGTTCAATAAATATTAAAGTTCTCTAGTTAGTGATTCTCAAGCAAGGCTTCCTTTCCAAGGGGGGAAAAATGTATCAGAATTTCTAAAAAGAAAGGTGATGTTTTCTCAGACACTACCATCTCCCAAAGATTTCTGTGTCTCCTCTCCTTGGATAGAAATAGGAGTTGAGGGTGTTGGTTGTCTTCACCTGTCAAGTCCTGCTGGAAATGCAGTGAACCACTGAAAAAGTGTTTTGTAAAGTAAAGTTGTAAAGCTAGTATCAAATTTTACTCTTTCTTATGCTACAGATTAAAGAAAGTAAGGTATGGAGTATAACATTGGAACTGTATTGAAAAAAAACTTAGGGAATCGGTTGGATTTCATTTACGTAGAACTCTAGTGAGTCATAAATCATAAAGATTTTTAGGGAAGGAGAATGAAATAGAACTGCTACTCCAAAAAAAGATTCCTCTAGCTGGATACATTCTTAACATCACTGTTGATCTGGCTAAATTTCTACTATAAACCAAAGATATAAAAAGGGATATATATAGAAATAGCTAGATACACTTCTTTACAAATTTTTCCTTTCCTAGCAGCAGCAGTCCAATAATTAGAGTAATTTGTGAACCAAAAAATGTTACTAAAGTATAAGGAAATCAGGGTTTGAACCTATAAGAAAATAATGTCTCACACTGGGTTGTCATATACTGAAAATATTAAACAAGACCCTTCCATATGTTTCTTAGCATTGTCCTTTCAATCTTAAATGCTGTTCCCTCAGGGTTTCATGTAAACTTTTGACTTCTCAATCCCAGATCAATTTATTTCCTATGATCATTCTTATCTAGGTATTCCAGTGTAAATAATGGGTAGATGGAAGTACAGTACCTAAACCAGAAGACTGTATGGTAGTCGTGCTCTACTGTGTACTATTAGACCAATTACAGTATTCTAGAGGCCACAGTTAGAGAGGGATACAGACAAGTAGAATGTGTTCAGAGAGAAGTGTCTCACAGGAGAATCCAAATGAATGAAAACATAAGCCAAAAGACTTTAAAGGTAAAAAAGAGCACATGTTTACACTCAGAAGACAGATTGAAGGTCCAACTCCACCACTTGTACTTTTTGACATTGGGCAACTCATTTTCTCTCTCTGAACTTTGGTATCATTTGTAAAATGGAGATTATGCCTAGAGGATATCACCACAACCTCACATGATTGTTATGAAAATTAAAACAATAGCATATGTGAAAACCCTGTGTACCATGTACTGTGAAAATGTTAGTATTGCTTCTTGGAGATATAAGGTTACAGGAAATAGGATAACATTCTTGATATATATTTAGGGTTATCATGTGAAAGAGGACTTAGGTTTAACCTGAATGGCCCCAAAAACCAGAACTGAGACTGAGAAGGTACTGGGAGAAAAATTCTAGCTCAGCGAAAGAATTAATTTTCTAATTTTCAGTATTATTCAAACATAGATGGTTTATTTTAAGAGGTAGAATATCCCCTATCTCTGGCAGTGTTTAGGTATACTCTTGGCTGAATATGTAAAAGAGATAAAAAGCATACTATGGATAGTTCAACTAGATCACATTTAAGATCTCTTCCATCTCTATTCCATGCTTATGAATACTTAAGTCTTTTCGCAATCTCTCTGAATGTGTGTTATTTTTTATCTATGTTCTCAAGAAATTTGCTCTTCTGGGTGCCACATCACCACCAACTTTTTTGTTCTGTCTTTGAGATCTTCTGGATTATTTTCTTAATACCACTTCTCTATATTCATATTAGTTTTTGTTTTGGAAAATTTCACTAAAAATCCCATTTATCTCTTGATGAATACCCCATGTCATCATCAATCTGTCTGACCTAGTCTGAACCCAAAAGTCCCATTCCCTTTTCAGCATAAGTTGACATCTCCTTTATATAGTACATCAAGAAATCATATTCTTATCCTTCTACAAATGAAAAACAAATTTGTCTCCACATTTATATTTTGACTTGTATATAATTATCTATAATTGTCTGTAATTGTATATAATGTACATAATTGTCTCTCGATCCAAAATTGCTTTTTAGAAAAGGGAGGGTTGTTATAATAAAATTTGGTTATCTACCTCCTTAATCTATTTATGAAAATTGCAAAATATAAGCATAACACTACCATATTATTTCATTATTATTTTAAAATTTGTGGTTATTCAGAGATGGGATGGTCAGAATTTTTTCTCTTGAACTACCTGAAGAAAATATTTACATAAATTAATATAATAAACATAGAATGCAAGGTCAATCTTTAACTTGTTTCAAGGTAAATGCTTTTCAGTTTAAAAGCATCTACTGAAGGAGAAACAAGTGAAGTATGTATTAGAAATTGCATTTATTCATAAAAGGATAATGACTTTGTTAAACTAGTTCAGACTCATATTTCTTTGAAAGTCACAAAGAAGCTATTCACTATTTAGGTTGGTCTCTTGAACCATTATTTTGAATTATGTTTTATGTCCTGTAGTTTATAAGTAACAATAAATTTGCAGTCTCTTTATGTTCATAAGATCATAGAAAATAGCTTAAAATCTTTGTATCTTCTGTAGTTTGATATTTGTATTTGGTTACTTGAATTAAAACACATAACTAACTTGCTTATTTTGATGTATCAACAAAACCAACTTGCTTAAAAACACTGTATAGCTTCAAAAGAACTTTTGCTTTTTGCTATCTTTTGTGAACTTATTTGTACCCCAGCTAATTTTTTTTTTTTTCCTTTGAAAAGCCTTGCAGTGAGAGAATTTCTTTGTCTGGATGATCCACCAGGTCCATTTGATAGTCTAGAAGAAAGCAGGGTAAGTGCTGTATTATATATCACATGAAAAGAGGAACAAATAATACAGTACAATAACTACATTGTTTCTTAAATGGAATGGCAAACAGCAAAATATTATAATTTCAAACTATGATCATTTTACACAGAAAGCTTCTAATGTTTCAGCCAAAGGTCTCTTTCATTGAAATACACGGACTTAGTTATCAGTGAAAAAATAAAAATTCAAACGTGTCATATTATCAATGAAGCTGTAAAATTAAATCCTGCATTCTTTATTTTTACTGTTTCAAAAAAAATAAAATGATTTGAGAATTTATTTTATTACGTTTATTAGTACTATTTATATTCTGAGTTCTCATCCAACTAAGTGTCAAAGTAAGGAACCTACAGCTAAACTCAAATTTAAAACTTCAGAGGTAGAAGTGATTGTCATCAATTCAGCTCACGTTTGATGCTACTCAAATTACATTAATTGACGTGTTAAAAGGGCCTATTTTCTGAAGCAATAGGCTAGACTCACAAAACAGATCTGGTAATAATAGATTAGCTAGGATTTTATGCAAAATTTTCCCCGAAATGTTTAATAGAGTTTAAGTGGAACAGATTTAATTGGTAAATTTTGTAATGTTTTTCAATCACACTGAGTCAGTTCTTTGTGTTAGAGTGAATGTCATAGCCTTTTTAAAACAGCTTTATTGAAGTAAAATTTTCATCTATAATATTCACTCATTTGCTATATTCCATTATGTTAATAAATATACAATTAAATAATTTTTTAGTAAATTTAAAGAGTTGTGCCACCATCACCATAATCCAGAATATTTTAGAATATTTTCATCACCTCAAAAATAATTCCGACAAGTCATTTTGCAGTCATCCTGCTCTTCCAGCCCGAGGCAACCACTGATCTGTATTCAGTCTCTACACATTGACCTTTTCTGGGTATTTTATGTAAATCATACAATATGTGTGTATATAATTAGTATGCAATATACATAATCTTTTGTGTATACAATATGTATAATATAAAGTATATGGAATCTTTTGCATCTGGCTTCTTTCACTTAGCATGCTTTAAAGGGTATTCCGTATTATATAGCCTCTATCATTATTTCATTACTTTTTATTACTGCATGGTTTTTCATTGTATGCATATACCGCATTTTGAGGGACAAACAAAATGGGACGTTTTGCTTGTTTCCAGTATTGTGCTATTTTGAATAATGCTATGAACAATTTCATACAACATTTTGTGTGGATATGTTTTCATTTCTCTGGGCTTGATCACTAGGAGAATTGTTTGGGCATATAGCAAGTTTATGTTTAACTTTTTAAAGAAATTGATAAACTGTTTTCTGAAGTGGCTATACCATATTACCTTTCCACTAGTACTCTAAAAGAGTTCCAGTTTCTCCATGTCCTCAAAAACATTTGATATTATTTGTTTTCTGAATCGTAGCCATTCTCATGAGTATATAGTGATAGTTCATTGTAATTTTAATTTGCATTTCCCTAATGATTTTTTATATTGATCATCTTTTCATGTGTGTTTAGCCATTCACCTGTTTTCTTCAATGAGATGTTTATTCAAGTCTTGCCCGTTTTTTTAACTGGGCTGTTTGTCTTACTGAGTTATAACAGTTCTTTATTTTGGATACAAATCCTTTATTAGATATGTGATTTGCAGATATTTTCCCCCAGCCTATATGTGTCTTTCCATCTTCTTAATGGTATTTTTTGAAATACAAAAATTTTTAATTTGGATGAAGTTTATTTTACTACTTTTTTATGGCTTATACTTTTGTGTTGTATTATAAGAACTCTTTGCCTAACCCAAGGTCATGAAGATTTTCTCATACATTTTTTCCTATGAATTTTATGGTTTTAGCTCTTACATTTAGGTTTATGATCCATATTGTGTAACTTTATTATGTGTGAAGTAAGGATCTCCTATACAAGTCTCAATTTTTCTCGATTCCCTTCATTTAATGTTGTTGGCCCGTTTGTCAAAAATCAAATGGCCATAAAAGGAAGGGTTTATTTCTGGACTCTTAATTCTAACCCATTGATCTGTTTGTCTGTCTTTACGCCAGTACGATAGTGTCTTATTCACTGCAACTTTATTATGGCTACTGTTTGCTTAGCATATGTTTTTCTGTCCTTTTACTTTCAATCTGTTTGTGTTTTTCAACCTAAGTTCTGTCTCTTGTACATAGCATATAATGGGGTCTTAGTCTTTTATCCATTCTGACATCAGTCTTTTACATGTGCCATTTTGCAATTTGTTCTCTATTTGTCTCATTTGTTTCTGTGCTATTCCTACTTTACAGCCTGTTATTATGTGAAACAAGTATTTATAGTATTTTAATTCCTCTGAAGTATTTTTTACTTCTTAGTTATTTTTTAGTGGTTGCTCTAAGTACTACATTATGCATCTTTATAACCTACTTCAGAATAGCAGTACTTAATTCCAGTAATATTAGGTTATTAAATATGAAATGTCCATTTTCCTTAAGTACTAAGTTTCGTAGTTGATATCTCTGACTTTTCACTGTGACACTTCTTGTTTTATTTTTATTGTGAAGTTACATCCTCATTCTTTCAAACACACGTTTTGGCTTGTGATTATCTTTCAAATTATTTTTAATGCAATTTCTGTGAAACCATGGATAAGTCAAAAATTTATTTTATTTTCGAATATGAATTCTGTTGTGGAACCAATGCAGTGTAGACAGTTCAAAATATCAAAGAAGTGTTTGGGAAGGATGTAGCTAATGAACACACTGTACATTGATGGTTTGGGAAGTTCTCTTATGGTGATTTTAATCTTGAAAATGAGCCATGTGGGTGACCTGAGACCAAGGTGGATAGTGATGAGCTGAAAGCTGTAGTGGAAGTGAATCCTTCTTAACCTACATGTGAATTAGCAGTAAGAATTGGCATTACTATTCCAACAATATTGGGCCATTTGAAGCAAATCGGCAAGGTAAAGAAACTGGATAAACGGGTTCAGTGTGAATTAAACGAGCATCAGCAGAGAAACCATCTCAAAGCTTGCCATTTTCTGCTGTCATGACATAAGGCAAACGATTTCTACACCATATTGTTACATGTGATGAAAAATGAATTCTTTTTGACAATCGCAAGCATTTGGCACGATGGTTAGATAAAGATGAAGTGCCGAAACACAGTCCAAAACTGAATATTCATCAGAAAAAGCTAATGGTATCTGGTGGTCCAGCACTGGTATTATCCACTACAGCTTCATGAAACCTAGTCAATTGATTACAGTGCGGATCTACTGCAACCAGTGGACGAAATGATGAGGATGCTTGCGATTAAGCTGCCGAGATTGGTCACTATAGACAGGCCAATCCTCTTGGAAGACAAGGCTCGACCACATGTCACACAAACAACGCTGCTAGAACTACAGAGGCTGGACTTGGAAACTCTCTGTCATCCACTGTATTCACCAGACCTTGTACCAATCACCTACTACTTCTTCCAGGCTTTGGACCACTTCTTGCAAGGAAAAATTCAGTTCTTAAGGTGGAAAACACCTTTCGTAATTTCATCGCCACTCACTCCCCAGGCTTCTTTGCTGCTGGGATAAACGAACTACCATTAAGATGGCAAGTTGGCAAAACTGTATTGATAATGTAGGCACATACTTTGATTAATTGTACTGCTTCTTGTTAGATAATAAACTAAACTTTTGATTTGAAATCAGACATTTCATATTTAATTACCTAAAATGTAAACTTGTACCCAATATATCTCCTTTTCCTCCTCTGTTTCTTTATGTTGCTGTTGTTATATATTTATTTACATATGTTAGAAACCCAACAATACACTATAATAAATTATTTGTATAATCTTTTGTCTTTTAAAGAAGTTAAGAGAAGAAATGAGAAAATATATTTCATAGACTCTTTTATTTATCCATATATTTACTATTTCTGGCCCTCTTCATTTCTTCCTGTGGATTGTTATTATCCTCTGGTATCATTTCCTTTCAGCCTCAGATTCTTCCTTTAGTCTTTCTAGTAAGGCAGGTAACAAATTCTCATAGTCTTTATTTATCTGGAAATGTTCATTTTTGAAAAATAGTTTTGCTAACAGGTTTTTTTCTTCCAGTACTTTGAACGTGTCGTTCCACTGCCTTCTGGCCTCTGTTGTTTCTGGTCAGAAATCAAACTTTAGTTATATTGTTGTTTCCATGTGCATGATAAGCCATTTTGCTCTTGCTGCTTTCAAGATCTTCTGTCTTCGACTTTTATCAGTTTGATTATGATGTATTGAGATGTGGATCTCTTTGTGTTTTTCGTACTTTGGCTTCATTGAGCTGCTTGGACTTGGTAGATTAATGTTCTACATCAAACTTGGAAATTTGTTAGCCATTATTTCTTCAAATATTTTTTTCAGTCCTTTTTTCTCTCCCTTCTCTTTCTAAGATTCCCACTACTTGTATATTTATACAGGTTATGTTGTACCACATGTCTCTGAAGTGCTGTTTATTTTTTTCTCCTTCTTCCGACTAGATAACTTCTGTTGATCTTCAAATTTACAGATTCATTTTTCTGTCATGTCTAATCTGCTGTTGAGCCCCTCTTGTTATTTTTTCATTCCAGTTATTGAGCTTTTCAGTTCCAAAATTCAAAGCTATATGTTTTCATGGCTTGCTCTACTCTGACTGAACTATGATCAAATAAGAAATATGTCCTACATGTGGACCTTGCCATCTCACTCTATGCAGACTAAAGTGAACTATCTGCATATAAAGCTAAATTATTCAGGATTGTCATTGATCTGTTTCATATAAACAATATTCTTACAAGTGAATCTGATATAGTACTATATGCACAACTATATTACTATTATGAGCTATTGCTGGCAATCTTAAAAATTCAGCTTTATTCAGAAATATGTATTTTTTCTAACTTGGACATAGATGTTTTGAATATTAGTGAGAATAATAGACTCCTCTTTCCAAAAAGTTTTATCATTAGAATGATCTAGAACAAGAATCAGAAATCAAAGACTGAAATTCATTTGAGGATTATAAAAAATAAAAATAGCTTATATGTACAGTCAAAATAGGGCATGCTCTCTCTAAATGCATTAAAATTCTATTAAAAATTAAAAAGTGGCCTAACAAAATATGTCTTTGGGCTCCATTCAGACTTCTGAGATTCATTTAGCCTTTTGGCCACCATTTTGTCACTTCGATCTAAGAATTTGTTTGGAAAGTTAGAATTTTGTTTTAAGTGGACATTGGACTAAAGAAGCTAATCACTTATCACTGCTTTTCCAGCTCAAGGATTCATGATTTATATTCCTTTAAAATACAGTATTCTTTCTTCCTGCACAACAACTGTTAGTTCACATTTAATGTTTACATTTGCATTTTTATAAAAAAATTGAATGTCTTTTTAATATCTCTTAGTTCAAAATGTACACGAGTTAGTGTGTGTCAGGTATTATAACTGGGTAGGGGAAGAGGGGAAGTTGATTTGTGTCAGCGTTTCTCAACGTCCACACTATTGGCATTTGGGACTAATTCTTTGGTGGCAGAGGGTAATTGAGGCTCTGACTTACGTATTGTAGATATTTAGCAGTATCTCAGGCCTCCACCTACTAGACAATAGTAGCACCCTCTAGTCATGACAATCAAAAATGTCTCCAAACATTGTCAAATGTTCTCTAAGTTTAAAATCACCCCTGGTTCGGAACCACTGATTTAAATAAATCACCAAAGCAGTATTAAGTTTATACTCTCAACAAAATATTAATAATATGGAATGTATCTGTTGAATTTTTCTCTAAAATAAATGCATTTTCCTACAACTGTACTTGAAAATAAATGTTTCTTTGGGCAATAAATTTGAAGAAATTTTGTGCTAGCTTTTCTCTTTCAAAATAAGCTTTACAGTGACCTTACAAAGATATATATCCCTTTTGTCTGCAGACTGACTTAAGGAGCCTCTCACTTTAAGAAAAATTCTAAAATAACTTATTAACCTCCATCCGTTGGAATATAAAATTAAACTTATTCAAATGATAATGAAGCCTCAGTCCTATAAATCTTTAACCTGCTTCTCCCTGTCCCCTATTGAAGGTAGTCATTTCTATCCCCTCATATACCTGTACTAAAAGAGGGGATAAAGGTTAAGGGTATAAATTTAGTCTAGCTTCATTTTGGGAAATTCAGATCTGTTACTTGTATGGAGAAAAAATAATTGGAAAAATGAGGTCTTAGCATTAATGAATAGTTTGTAATTAGAAATGAATTATTATTTAAAATAATTTTTTAAAAAACATGAATTATGAGTACAAATAATTAAAGCTAAAATTCTTAAACCACCCATTCTCCACTTAAATTTTGATCTTCAGTTATTCTATAAGTTACGAACTTAATTTTCTTGTTCCTAAATTTGAGAAACCCAGCAAAGCAGGTGAAAAATGCAATATGAGTTGTAATAAGTAATGAAACTGTTTTTTTAGAATCATTTCCTAGCAGATTTTCCAGTACTGATGGAGCAATTTGTTCTCTATCGTATCACAGAACAAAATTATATACATCACAAGTTCTCCTTTAATTAACATTATAATTAATTACATAATACTGTTTTATTTTTTATTTTTTGTTTTCTAGGAATGCAAGCCATTTTTATGGTCTTATTAGCAGGGCTAAATAGTTCCATTAACACAGTTTTCCAGTGACTATTCTATTAATAAAGACACAGTCTTCACTCCTATATACATCTTTCCTAAGATACCCCCTTACTGGAATGGATTTTAATCTTGGAAGAAACCCAAGGATTTACATAAGGTATATTCCTAGGAGTGGAATTGTTTGGTTATTGAATATTTTCCTTTTCAGCTTTATTACATATGCTTAAATTATTCCCCAAATTTGTTTTACCAGTTTATACTTTTACCAACAATGTATTTTCCTATTGCTCCATATCATCACTAACAATTAATATTGTCAACCTTTTAAATTTTGTCAGCCTGATGGGTATAAAATAGTATCTTGTTATTTTAGCCTAATTTTCTTGATTGCCAGCCAACTCAGATAACTTTTATACATTTAGTAGCTGTTCAGGACATCTCTTCTGTAAATTTCCTGTTCACATGCTTTGTCATATTTTCTATGGTTTTTGTTCTTCCTTGCACCCCAGGACATAAAGATATTCTCCTAATATCCTTCTAAATAGGTTTAAACTTTTGTTTTTAACACTCAGGTCCTTGAATTGACTTAACTTTTTCTGTATGGATGACCAGTTATCCCAATATCATCTACTGAGAAGTTCATCTTTCCCTCACTAATTAAGAATTCTTCTATCCTAAATCATTCAGTATGAATGGGTCTGTTTGTGGTCACAATTCTTTTTCAGTCATCTCTTCCTTTATCCCCCTGCTGGTACTATACTGTGCTAGTTACTATGTAGCTTTATAAATGATATCTGGCAGAGCAAGGGTTCCCTTCCTTATTCTTCTTTCAAGTTGGCTATTCACTATTCTGTGTTAATTTTAAAATCAACTTGAGAATTCCGTGAAAAAATCCTGTTGCCCTTTTATTTGGAATTATGACACATTATGGATTACTTTTGAATAACATTGTCTTTATATTGCATCTTCGTATTAATAGATCTTTGCTTATAAAGGTATTTTTTCAAGTTTTTAAATAAAAGTTTAGATTTTTTTTTCTTAAGCTTCTAAGGAAACCCATTTTTTTCTTAAACTTCTAAGGAAAAAGGAATTTATTCTTGTTTTATTGATGTCATAATTGATATTTTACCCATAGAATTTATTCTTGTTTTGTTGATGTCATAATTGATATTTTATCACATTCTGAATTATTGCCAATGTACCAATGATTTGTGTATATTTATTTTGCATGTCATATCCTTGCTGAAATCTCTCATTAGGTTGTAGATCCTTTTAGATTTTCTATATAGGTAATCATATCCTCTTCAATATTAACAGTTATGTTTTCTCCTTTCTAATGCTTAATATCTTTCATTTTTCTGTATTATTGTTCTTTCTATGATCTTTGGAGTCAAATTGAAGTCATTATAGTAAAGATCCCTTTTCTCTCTTCTTTAAAGGAAATGATCTTATATTTTACCACTGGTTATAGTGTTTTCTGTATGCTAGTGGTAGCTGTGTTTATTTACTTATTGTCTTTGTTTTTAGGTTGAGGATTTTCTATTCCTACTTTCCTAAGAGGTTGTAGGGTGTATGTATTTGTTTTTTATTAATGCTTTTGCTTGCAACTAAAAAGATGATCATATGGGTTTTTTTCTTTAATCTATTAGTGTGATAAATTACATTCATAGATTTTCAAATGATAAAGCATTCATTTGTGGGGTTAATGCATACATTCAGTATTTTTTTTAATTGCTGGATTTGGAATAAAATGATTTTATTTAAATTTTTACATCTATAATTTGCTTTTTGTTACTGCCCTTGTTGGATCTGGCATAAAGATTATATCAGTTTTCTAAGTGGAGGAATAGTCTTATCTTTTTCTGTTCCCCAGAGTCATTTGAGTAAGATTAGTATTGTTTGCCCCTTGAAGGTTTATTCAAACTCCCCTGTAAAACAACCTGGATCTAATATTTTCTTTAGTTTGTTAGTTTTACAGGTGGATTTTTCACAACTGATTCCATTTCTTCAATGACTTTAGTTTATTCAGATTATTTTTTGGGGGGTGGATCAGTTTTGATAATTTGCATTTTTCTAGAAATTGATAATTTTGCATAGGTTTTAAAATACATTGATATAAGACTGTTCTTAGTAGTCTCACATGATTTTTTAAAAATCTCTTAATATACCTTTAGTGATAGATCTACATTCAATCTCACTATTGTTTCTACTGCTCTTTTTTTCTTGGATTTGGTATATTTTAATAGTCTTTTCAAAGAAGCAATTTTTGCTTTTTTGATTCTCTTGATTAAGTTCTTCTATCTTTATTAATTTCTTATGCTTGGTTTTAGTCCTTTTTTTAACTTATTGAGTTAGATGCTTTTTCCGATTTGTTTCTAGTACATTTCTTTTGAATTGCACTCAAATTGCCTGTCATAGGTCTTAATAAATAGTATTTTCATTATCATTCATATTTTGTAATGTTCTTTATAATATCTTCTTTGCTGCATACATTTAGAATGCTCTTACATGTTAAGCATTTTTTCTTATTTTTTATCTGTTTGTATTTTTTTCAGATTATGTTCTCTATAACACTGATTCTTTTTTGTTGTTCTTAGTTTGTTTTTGAGATGGGATCCCAGGCTAGAGTGCAGTGGCATCATCATAACTCCCTGCAACCTCAAACTCCTTGGCTCAAGGGATCCTCCTGCCTCAGCCTCCTGAGTAGCTGGGACTATTGGCGCATGCCACCACACCCAGCTAATTTTTCTTTCTTTTTTTTTTTTTTTTTTTGTAGAGACAAGATCTCACTCTTGCTCAGGCTGGTCTCCAACTCCTGGCCTCCAGTAATCCTCCCATCTCCTTGGCCTCCCAAAGTGCTAAGATTACAGGCATGAGCCATTGCACCTGGCCACTGCTGATTATTATCATTGAGACAGTGCTTTGAGTCTTTACAATCTGTATATATGTGATACATTTTCTAAATTTTCCATATATGCTTTAAAAGAATGTGTATTTCCAAATTATTATACTCACAGTTCAATATATGTATTTCTAATCTGTCTTTGTTACCTGGTGAGTTTATTCTGGTGTATATAGTAATTACCAATATATTTGTATTTATTTCTACCATTTTGTGCTTTTTGTTTACCTTGCTTTTTTAATGCTGCTTTTTTCCCTCCTTTTTTTTTCCCTTTCATGTTATTTAATCAGTTTTCTTTCTTCCCTTTTTTTCTCTACTCTTAGTTTCTAAGTTCTGTAGTCACTGTCTTTTATTTGATGGTCATGTTGTTCTCATCTGATATTTTAGAATTAAGTTGTTTACAGCCTTCTCGAAAGTTAGCTGTTATGATGTTTCACATAGTCAATGTTTCTTTTGATTTACCTGAGTGTTTACCACTTTCATTCCTCGCCATTCTTTCTTTGATCTTGCTCTTTCCTTTGGGGTTCAGTTAACTTCTTTTCAAAAGTACTAGTTTACTAGTTCTTTCATTGAATGTGCTGGTAATGTTTAGGTCTTTGATGTTTGAATTTCTTTTAGTCTTGCTCTCCTTGAAGTATGATTTAACTGAGTGTAGAATTCTATCTTGGTAATTATTTTTCTCAGTGCTTTGAAGTGTTTACCACTGCCTTTGACATACACTATTGTGTGACATCTACTCTCAGTGCATTGCTGTCCCTTTATAGTAAACTGTTTTTTCTTCCTGGTGTGTTAGAGATTTTCTGTTTGAGGCCAGGCACAGGCGCTCACACCTATAATCCTAGCACTCTGGGAGGCTGAGGTGGATAGTTGCTTGAGGCCAGGAGTTCAAGACCAGCCTGAGCAAGAGTGAGACTCCATCACTACAAAAAATGGATAAACTAACCTGGTGTGATGGCATGCACCTGTAGTCCCAGCTACTTGGGAGGCTGAGGCAGGAGAATCACTTGAGCCCAGGAGTTTGAGATCGCAATGAGCTGTGATCACGCCACTGCCTGCCACTGCCATAGAGCAAGACTCTGTCTCAAATAAATAAATAGATAGGTAGGTAGGTAGGGAGGTAGGTAGGTAGATAGATAGATAGATAGATAGATAGATAGATAGATAGATAGACAGATAGATAGATTTTATTTGATTTTGATATTTGCAGTTTTACTATCTTGCATCTAGCTATGTATTTATTTTTATTTGTCTTCCTTAGAATGCATTATTCTTTCTAAAATTCACAAGGCATTGGCCCATGGTTTTAGATTCTTCAGGGAGACTTTACCTTACCTACCTAGGGACCAGATTGAGGCAATCTTTCTTAAAGTATTTCTATGTTGATGAATGACTTTTATTAATGGTTTAGCTCTTTTGGGCCCTTGCTTTATTCCTGGGTATCTCATTTTTTGTTACTAATCCAAAATGTGCCTGACTCCTGGTATTCCAACCCAAAAGTCAAGGTTACCAAAATACAGCTTTTGTTCCTACTCCCTGCAGCTATAGCTTCAGTGCACATGCTTGTGGCACTTGTTTTAATTTCTCTTCACTTTTGACCCCCAAGATATACCTTTGTTTCTTGGCCTTTTAGCTATTTTAAAAGTTGGGATTTTAACTAGGTATTTTATAGCTGGAGGCTTTAGTTTATCTGTTCTACCATAGTGTTATAAATGGAATTTATTCATTGTTGATTTTATTTCATTTTCCTCTATGATCTTAGATCCTATTTGTGTGATAGTTGAAAACTGTTCATTTTTTTCTTAATGGTGTGAATATATCTAGATTTTTAAATGTAAGGATGTTTATAATGTCATTATATGTGGTTAGTTGACAAAGCAAGCCTCAGAAAGATAATGTATTATATATTCCCATCTATATAAAGACAAATACGTGAGAAACTGAGAGTAGTTTGGTGGGAACATGGGTGTGTAAAATACCAGAGGAAGGCAAACATAATGGAGCAAGCTGTGAAGTTGGGGTGAAAGGCATGTAGCACATCCTAAGGTACCTCATTTGCCAAGGTAAGCTATTCAACCTTGTCCTTTAGGCAGCCTTGAATCATAGGTAACATGATCAGATCTATTTTTTAAAAAACAGTCTGAAATGGAAGAGTATCAATAGGTAAGCCAGTTGATTTACTGATGTTGTAGTTTAGTTAAGAACTAACAGCAGTAGAAATAGGGATAGAAAGTAACTGACAAAAACACAAGAAATGTTGATGAAGTATGAGAAAGTAGAAAACACTGGATTGTCCTTGAGCCATAGAAAATAGGGAAATGCAGTAATCTACCATGCCAATCTGGTAGCTCGATGATTAGGTATAAGAGCAGATGTTCCTTTGGGAGCATTTTTTATTTGACTTGCTATTGATGCATCCAATTGAAGAGGAGTAATAGGCATTTGAATAATGCCTATGTAATCAGGAAAGGTCTGGGCTGGAGATTAACAAAAACAATTAGAAGTTGATAGCATAATTTTGGCCAAATTTGGGTGATAAATTTTTTTATGGAGTTCATTTTGAAAGGAAGGCAATGAGTTGGTAACTAGAAAGACACGTGAGCAAGTTGAGTGGTATAGGCAATCTTGTGTTTTTATAGAGAGATTTTTATGATTTTCCTAATAAAACTTCAAGCAAGTTTATTCAGTATAGGGGCCAGAAGAGGGCAGAAAGGTTGAAAATTTGAGAGAGAGAATATAAGTGATAGAGCAAGCCTCCAAAGAAGTTAAGAGGGTCTTAACTTGAAGAGCCACATGTTCTTGAAGACAAGAATACAAATGCAAATGTAGTTAGGATTCTGAGAGTCAGTTATTTTTTTTTCTTTTATGTAGGATTCAAGATCATCTACTGGGCTTGGGAGAAGCAATAGTAACATAGTGTAGAGTATTTGGGGGGTGGGCAGGTAAGGGTTTAAAACAGTCACAGAGGACACAAGGAGTGGTAGATAACTATCACTAGATAAAAACCAAGAACAATTAAAAAAAAATTGACCAGCAACACTGAAAGCCTTATCAAGGTGACCAAAATAATGTCATGCATCATTCTTTGCGGTAGTATGATTTCATTGATTTCTTCTAATCTTTATTTCAGCTATGTTTAGCATCTTGGGTATAAAGTATACAGAATGTCAGTTTTGAGTGAATATAGTGAAAGGAGAGGCAAGGGCCAAGCAACGTCAAAAGTGCTGTCAAGGAAGTTGCTATTACAGTAGTGTGTCTGCTGAGCTAGTACAAATGGAATCAATAGCCACAGTGTTTTTTTAAGTGTAATCATGTAGGGCTAGGCAAAAATAGATTGAGGAGAATAGATACTAAAGCAGTAAATACTAGTTATTTTTGTCCCAATTCTACACTATAGGGATATCACACACTCACTTCAGGCACACTAGCTTATTACTGTAATAATTCTTAAGAAAAAAGACTTGCTTGTAGCTGTAAGTCCCCCTGGTGCATGGGGACTAAGAAAGCCAAGATAGCATGGCCTAAAAAGATAAGGGTAGAGAACAAATCATTTGGGGTTGTAAACATATTATTTTGATTGTCTATGTTCCTTGACTCTTCAGTAATGCTCTTAAGAATAAGATACTGCATAAGTAATTAATTTTATTCTTTTTCTGCATGTTGTTTGGTTTTGTTTCTTTAAGGCTTTCTGTGAAACTTTAGAAGAGACTAACTACCATTTACAAAAAGAACTACTTGAAAAACAAAAAGAGGTAGAATCACTGAAGAAACAGCTCAATGAGAAGCAACTTCATATAGACACTTTAGAGAACAGAATCAGGTGTGTGTTGTGATACTTGTGTTTTTAGTCTGACTAATTAAACTCTTAATACTCTGGGCTAAAATGCTCTTTATATTTTAATATGATTTAGGAAATTTCTGATTCTGAAAGTTACAGACTCTTAGCATACTTCCTTGCAGATTGGGAAAATTGTGTTTTGATTATTTAGGAAACTGAACATTTGAGGGATGGGAAACATCAGGAAAATAAGCCTCTAGCTGCTCAATAAGATAAACATTCATTTTAATCATTGTTAAATTATTATTAAATAAATAACCACTATTAAATAGAATATCATTATCCTATTTAAATAATATCTTAGTTTATAGGCTTTTATGCCACCTTTTCACATATAAAAGCTCTGGTTTGCTTTCTCAACAGCACATACTGAATTGATGCTAAAAAAAATCATTTTAAATTAGTCATAGCTACTAATTTCTCTGTTGACTCCCAGAATGGGCTATTTATTACCCATGTGACTACATTAAGATTTAACATCTGAAGACTACTGAAGCAACATGCATTCCACAACAATAAACATATACTTGTTTTATTCATAGAAAATAACTTGTTGCTGTAATACACTTTTAGAACGCTGTCTTTAGAACCTGAAGAATCACCGTGTATGTCAGGAACAGAAGAAGGTGGACACATCCTAAAGGTGGAGTCCTCTGCACTTGAGGTTGATCAAGATGTCTTGGATGAAGAATCTAGGTATACAATATTTAATTTATTATAGCCTGATCCTTTGAAAAATTGGGAGAAAGTGGTCCTAATACTCTATAGAGGTTTTTTTTATGAACTCAGTTATTGTATCATGAATCTGCTTAGCAAACAGAGGACTGTAGATAATTCTAGGCTCTCCCTAAAAATGTGTCTTTGGCATTAGGCTATAAGTTTTCTCATTACTTACTTTGAAACTATTAACTGGGCTCTAACTCAGTTGATGCATTAATTTTGTAAACCTTGACAAATTACTTTAATCTCCTTCAACATCACCCTTTTTCCATTCAAAAAGTACAATACCATAATAGTAACTACCCTGCCTTGCTTAAGAGGAATGATGAAAAGGTAATGTATTTGAAAGCACATAGAATTTTTATTGCATACAAATCCATGTAATTGTTAATAGTTTCATGGTAATGGTTAAGCTATAATTATGAGAACAAATTTTATCTTGGTAAAGGTAATTACAAACTAGATTTTTGATGGTAAATGGAGTTTAGAGCTGAAAGAGTTAAAAAAAATAAAAGGCATATTTCCAAAGGTGTTGCCTGACAATGATAAATATTATATTTATATATATTATATAAATATTATATTTCTGATTGAATATGTAAATATTCTTCCCATAAAGTAAAAGATTTTTAAAGGCAAAAGTGAAGTGAAATAGCATGCATCCAATCCCTTCATTTACATATTTCTCTTTTTTTGCAGAGCTGATAATAAGCCATGCTTAAGTTTTAGCGAATCAGAAAATGTTATATCAGAGATAGAAGTAGCAGAAGTGGCGTATGATGCTGAAGAAGACTAATATATATATCATGAGTTCTCTCCATTTTTATGATTCAGCAAATTTAGAATAGAGTGGCAAATACTGTTTAAAAAGGATAAAAAGAACTGTAAAACATTTACAGAAGAGAGCAAGAATGCACATGTATAAAGTTTACATAAAGTCTTTTTAAGTTATTGGGATGAGAATTATATTCACTGCTGCTTTTAATTGTATTTTTCCAACCTTGTATTTAATACTCTAAAAAACAAAATCTCATTAGAATTTTGTTATCAAAGACCATGTTTAAATATTGTGCATAAATTATTATGTTTTGCCTATATATTACTCAAAACTAGTGTGTATATGTTTTAAATCATCAGTTATATTAATGAAAATGAAATGGAAATTAAGTGCATGTTCCTACCTAGGTGATATATACTTCTTTGTATCTCTGACATGTTATATTTTCATTAACATGTTATATTTTCATTAATGGTTTAAATCAGTGAACATCATAGTAAAGATAAAATGAGTTGAGTTTTAAATGTTGATATGTTTACTGTCTTTAAATAAAAATTGCTTATTTGAAATGTTAATGCTATTTTAAAAAGAATATGACTTTCTAATACCAAAGGAAAAGTATTTGAGAGAGCTGTAATCGTATAGCTAAAATGATAAAATAGCCTTGATTTTAAAAGCTGATTCATTAATATCAAGATACTATAAGTGTCCCAGATTATTAACATGTTGTATGTGTTTATTTTCCACATAATCTTTATCTTAAATCTATACTGTAGAGTCAGTGAGTTTGCCTCTTTCAGAACACTACCTCTTGTTGCTAATCAAGGCATCTTCTTTTGAAAATATAGATTCTAAGCAGATAGGGAGTTATATAAAAAAGAAAACAAAATAAAAAGCCATACATACTGCGAAGTTTCTAACTAGCTTGACTCCTGGCATTGCATTTTTATTTCTATATATGTGAAGATGTTGTTATACTGTACTACAGCTGATTTTCTTTTTAATATGTTTAGCCAAGTGATGCACTTTATGATAATTAAACTCTTTTGTGCCAAGTTTAATTGGTGAATTTCTTTAGTAAGTAGAGTTAGGAGAAAGAATTATGTAGTGCCTTTACTATTTCACTTTTTACAAAAGTCTCCTAGGGTCTAGGAGATAAAAAATGTTTATGTTTATTTCAGCTTTGTGTACAATTATTGGAAGTGCCTTGTTTCATTTTTATAGTGTGAAATTACTCATTTATTTTTTATTTCTACTGTTTTGCATATTGCTGTTAATATGCATTGTAATCATGCCATCAGTTTAAAATCCTAGTTGGCATATTGAACTGTATATGCTTTCTGAAAACTGAGGGAAATTTATTGGGGAAATAGAATAACAATCTCCATTTTTTTCTCTACTATTAACTTTTAGAAGTTTATCAGTATCTTGATGTACATATTAAGACGTGGCTGTTCGAAATCCTACTGACACAGATAAACATATCCAATGGCTGTTACGCTTTGATCTAAAAAGGAGACTACTTTTTACCAAAGTGTGAAAAATTTTAAAAGTCTTTGTCAAAATGCACAAGTATGCTGCGACTCAGAACATTTTTCCACAGTGTATTAGAAATGTGTTTACTATCATTAGCGACAGAAATGAATATAATAAACTAGTCTGCTTATTCATTTTAAAATTATCATCCTAGACTTTTAAAAATGCTTAAACAGAACAATCATTTAATCAGTACCATTTTGAGTCTACTCAAACAAGATGATCTTTGCCAAATTCTAGATATTATTGTGCTGCCTGTTTTAAAGTGAACCATACACTTTACAATTTGGCTTTTCAGAAGATTGTATTTAAAATTCTGAATGGGTAAAGAAAAAAATTCTGTTAGGTAAACCACTATCTATATTTAGAATTTACTTTTTTTTAAAATTTTTTAATGAATTTTACTCCCAGTGTTATATTCATTTAATAAATTATTTTTTCAATACAACAGTAGCTGTTAAATATGATTTTCCCCCCTCCACTTTCTATGTTATTCTCCCTATCCCCTACATTACTGTAAATAGAAGTATATTTATGTGCTGCATTTCACACATGTGGAATGAGTCTGTGATTTTTTTAAGTTTACACTTTATATTACTGATCATTTTTTTAAAGTCTTTGTAAATAGGTATAATGCACTTCAAATGTAACCAATAATAATAATAATAAATTGAATGTAACTAAAACAGAAAACATTTTGTGGATAATCTTTTAACTTAACCTTTTAAAAATTAAGTTCACATTTAGGTAGTACAGTCATAAAACTTAGCATTTTAATATGTATTTTATCTATTTACACTGAGACTAGCCATTTAAAACACATTTTTTAGAAAGCCTTATTTCTCAGATAAATCCTCTATGTAGCCTAGTTCAACTGTGTGATATTAGAAGGGAAAAGTGGCCTTAGGTTTAAAAATAATTTGTTTTGAAATAGATTTTATTATTTACAGGGATAGAGAAGTTTTTGGATTATGTTAAAACAACTTGGTATTCCCAACTAGTACAGAGAGGAATCTAAATTTTATCCTCTAGTTGATCTTCCGAGAGCTACATATTTGATCCACATTTTGGCTCTTCATGGAATTACTTTTACTGCACTGCAGTGCACTTTGTTGCTATGCTGTTGGCTTCTAATAGCAAAAACAATCATCAAAATGTGTATTTTCAATACATGTGTTTTTACGGCTGATGGCTACTATAATGCACAGTGTACCTTTTATGAGGACCCATAGGAGAAAATTCTCTTAGGTCTCAGTAGCAGTAAAACCTGTGCTTCTCCTAAGCAGTTGATTTGTTTTTGTCTTAAAGACTCTGTTACTCTCTTTGTTTTTCCTCTTTGTTTTGTCTTTTAGGCAGCTCTAAACCAAATTGTAGCTCACCTGTAGCTACTATATAAAATTGTATGAGTTATGCTTTTGTGTGACAATTATGGCTTTTTTATCGTATCTTTTAACCCTATTTTTTCCCTATTTAAGTTGTTCTATTAGAACATATTTTTTCCGCTAAAGTCTCAGACTTGAATGGCATTTTAGACTACATTTAGGTAAGAACTTGTCATAGGCTATGCCTGATCTAACACAATACCAACATCAGTAAGTGATGCCAGTGATTACAAAAAACTAAATTATTCTTCTCTTTTAAAAACGGCTTGATGTAAGATCAGTCAATATGGAGTTCAAATTTAGAACTGCTAGCTAGTGG
This sequence comes from Lepilemur ruficaudatus, assembly GCA_963574885.1. Lineage (NCBI taxonomy): Eukaryota > Metazoa > Chordata > Mammalia > Primates > Lepilemuridae > Lepilemur > Lepilemur ruficaudatus. The sequence continues at coordinate 74,715 of CAUYRT010048345.1, forward strand.
CAAGCTATGCATAGATTTTTGGCAAGAGTACAGTGTAAATAAAGTCAAGATATCATTTCTCAATCACAGCCTCAAATTAGAACCTCACTGCCACTATCGTACCTTTTACGGAAAAATAGATCAGTGTCATTATCTCCACACAAAACAAACAACAAAAAATAATGCAGCCAATGTATACTCAATAAACGAAAAGTAGTGCTTTATTGTAATAGATATGGTAAGAATGAGAATAAATTTTAAATACTGTAATATTTGCAGCCTCGCTAATTATAATCAAAGAGTTATTAATGTTCGTCAATAGTGGCTAAAGTCCTTTGCTGAAGTGTGAAATGTAAAGCCCCACCTTCAAGTTATTAAGCCTAGAACTCTGAAGAACTCTTTCTCTAGAATTAGCTGATCTACCAGTCCAAGCTTCTAAATTCCTTTGGATAGCAGGCACTGTTGATTGGCCAGCCCAAGAGGTATTAGCATTCCTATTCTGCTTTGCCACCTCCAACAAAGGAATGAGAAAAACTAAATACTTGTTTTGTCAGCTCTACTTGTAGCTAAGTTGGAGCCTGTGTCACGATGATGATGAACAATGAGATAAATAGAAGTCTGCTGGAAGCTTCTGGGAAATCTTTTCCTATAAGAAGGCAAGCACATTGCTGATACAGCCTCTCCCCTCTTCCTCTTGTTTTGATCTCAGTTGTATGTTCAGAGTTACTACTGTAATCATCTGTAAACATGAGGTGTGACAAGCATGAGGGAAGGGTAAGAGAATCACAAAGACTTAGCCACTTATTAATCCACCGTACGTTGTGGGTTTTGTATTAACTGTACCAAGATAAGAGCTATCTTAAATGTAGATTGTAAGCTTAAAACAAAGATTTTCACAAAAAGACTTCTGTTTACAATATTATACATTTTGTTAGCAAAGAAAAATTTAAGAAAAAAAAATTTTCTTGAACGCTAAAGGGGAGAAACCATCTATTAGACATTTTAAAAATCCCTTACCTCTGAGGTTCCTTTTGGCAAATGAAATATGTATGAAACAAGATCGATTGAGATACATATGTGTATGTATTATTATAGTAACATATTAGCCTGCTTGTGCTGCTGTAATAAAATGCCACAAACTGCTGGGTGGACTAAACAACAGAATTTTATTTCCTCATAGTTATGGAGCCTGGAATGTCCAAGATCAAGGTTCTGAAAGGTAGGTTTCATTCTAAGGCCTCTTAGCTTGTAGGCAGCCACCATCTCTCTGTATCTTCAAATGATCTCTTCTTTGTGTGCTTGAGCTTTAAGGGAGCATTCTGGTATCTCTTCTTATAAGGAGACCAGTCCTATCAGATCAAGGCCCCGCCCCTATCACCTCATTTAACCTTCATTACTTCCTGAGAGGCCCCGTCTCCAAATACAGCCACACTGGGAGTTAGGGCTCCAACTTATGAATTTGGGAGAGGGCATAAACATTCAGTCGTTAACAGTATAGTATAGATGTAGTGTCATTAAAGGTTTACAAAGATATTCTCAATTCAAAAAATTAGCCTGTTCTTTCACTTGTTCACTCAACAAGCATTAATCGATGTCACTGGGTTATAAAAAGAAACACATCCCTTCAAGGAGTTCAGAGTGATAAGGCTTTTTATACAGATTGATCTGTATGAAAGAAGGGACATCTATCTGGGAAAATATTTTACATTTTGTTAGCAAATAAAAAAGTAGAAAAATTGTTTCTCCTTTAAAAGCTAAAGGGGAGAGAAACTTGTTAGACATATCAAAGGTGCCTTAATTTCTAAGACCCCTTCCAGCAAACCACATATACAACTGTGCATCATGGTGGTTAAGACGGCACAGGTATTGATGGTGGATTACAGGATGTGAGAGCTGGAAAGGAGGGCAAGATTGGCAAGAAGTAAAAGTCTAGTACTTTTTAGCTGCTTCTTAAAAGTGGAATAGATGGGCATACCAAGCAGAAGGATCAGCTCCAGCCTACTCAAGTAGTAGTATGTCATATACCATTAGTAAGCTTACTTAAATTTGTCAAATACAGCTGGTATACACAAATTTGGGAACAACTAATTCTTAATAATCATACCTTTCTCAGGGGGAACCAGAGTATGCAGGTGTCCTAAAATGGAAGCCACCAGCCATGAGCATTCAGGATGCCATGAGTGTCAGGAGCGTATTTAATAGAGAAGATAGAGAAATTTGACAGGTCAATTACATACGTTTTCCAGGGTTGGGGGATGTGGGAATGATTTCTCTTATACCTTAAATCTATCCAATTCTCTTTATCTCCACTGCCACCACCCTTTTACCAAATTACTAAAATATCTCAAATGAACCATTACTATAGTCTTTTAACTGATCTCTCTGCTGCCACCTTTGCCCCCACTATAATCCATTCTCCCATAGGAGCCACAGTTTTATTTTGGAAAAACCTAAATTACACATCATGTTTTCTCTCTACGTAAAACCTTTCAAAGACTGTCCATTGCACTTAAAAGAATATAAAATTCACACTTGTTTACATGGCCTCCAACCATGGTTCCCCCTCCACCAACTGTGCTCTTCTAATGCCAGCCCACATAGCTGCCTTTTGTTCCCTGAGTTGTAAACTCTCCTACTGCCCAGCCCTGCCATATTCCCTGTCTATAATGCTATTCCCAGACTCTTCACTGGCTAACTTCTTCTCTTCAAGTCTTGGCTAGATTTTTTCCTCTTTAAGCTACCTAAGATAGTCCTCAAAATAGTCACTGTAATCTCAAATTTATTATTTACTTTCTTATTAGCTGTTTCATCTGCTCTCCTCCCCAGTCGTTGCCCCAAAAGGCAGGGCATGTCTATTTTCCTCTAATCCCTGCCCCTTTCCTCACTTAGAAGAGGATTTGGCACATAGTAAGTACTCAAAAATATTTACTAAATAATTAGGATTATAAAAGCCTGAATTAGGGAATTATTAGAGGAAATAGAGGTCATTAGCAAAAAATATTTGGAAAGAAAACTTAAGTCTTGGGGATTGATTCTTTCAGGGTAAATTGTTGTGCTACTAACTGACATAGAGACTTACAGAGGGAGGAGGAGGTTGGGGGGAAGAGGACAGATTCAGCTGTAGACATGCTACATTTGAAATACTATGGGCAATCCAGGCAGAGCTCTCCATCAGGCAGTTGGATAAAATAGTCTGAAATTTAGGGGACAGGCCTGCCTTAGAGAACTGAAGTCAGATTAATTAGGAGTATTACCCTTCTTGTTCTTATCCCTCACTCACAGTACAGTGGGCTACAACATGTTAGGGACTGATTGTTATCAGTACTGAAATGAAGACCAGAAAGGCATGACTCCATGTGCACTGTGGTGACAAGTGTCACGGAATTATGCCTGATGGACCCAGGTGTCTCATCCGTTAATTTGTTTTTCATTTCATAATTAATTTCTTATAACAGATGGTGTTTTTCTTCCTTCAGAGGAGATACAATAATAGCACAATATCACAAAGTTTTGTCTTTGTTCTTTGCTTATTTTAATATTTAATAGTTTTAAAAGGCCATATCTGACAAAGTCACAGCTAACATCATACTGAGCAGAGACAAGCTGACAGCTTTTTGTCTAAGATCACAAACAAGACAAGACAAGAATGCTCACTCTCACCACCCCTATTTAATGTAGTATGAGAAGTCCAAGCCACAGCAATTAGGCAAGAGAAAGAAATAAAAGACATCCAAATTGGAAAGGAGGAAGTCAAACTGTCCCTGTTTGCAGGTGACATGATCTTATATATATAAAAAAAAAAACCCAAAGAATCCAAATAATTGTTAGAACTAACAAATTGAGTAGAGTCCCAGGACACAAAATCAACATGCAAAAATCAGTAATGTTTCTGTATACCAACAACAAAGTATCCAAAACAGAAATCAAGAAAGCAATTCTATTCATAATAGCTACAAAAAAAAAAAAACCTTAGGAATAAATTTAACCAAGAAGATGAAAGTATTGTACACTGAAAACTATAAAACATTGATGAAAAAATTGAAGAAGATAACAAACAAATGGAAAGATATCCTGTGTTCATGAACTGGAAAAACTAGTATTGTTAAAATGTCCATACTACCCAAAGTGATCTATAGCATGAATGCAATCCCTATCAAAATAACAATGACATTTTTTACAGAAATAAAAAATCCTAACATTTTTGTGGAACCACAAAAGACCCTGAGTAGCCAAAGCAATCTTGAGGAAAAAGAACAAAAACTAGAGGCATCACACTACCTGACTTCAAAATATACACTCTAAGGCTATAGTAACCAAAACACATGGTACTAGCATAAAAACAGACACATAGACCATGGACTAGACTAGAGAGATCAGAAATAAATTCACACACCTATAGCTGACTGATTTCGACAAAGGTGCCAAAAGCACACATTGGGACTGTGTCTTCAATGCATGGTGCTGGAAAAATTAGACAGCCATATGCAAAAGAATGTGACTAGACCCCGACCTCTCACCATATACAAAAATCAACTCAAAATGGAATGAAGACTTAAATGTAAAACCAAAACTATGAAACTACTAGAAGAAAGCATTAAGGGAAATGCTTTGCAATGCTAGACTGGCCATAGATATTTTAAACAAGATCTCAAAATCACAGACAACACAAGCAAAAATAGACAACTGTGATTATATCAAACTTAAAAGCTTTTGCACAGCAAATGAAACAATTAACAAAGTGAAGAGCGAACCTACAGAATGGGAGAAAATATTTGTAAGCTATACATCTGACAAGTGGTCAATATCCAGAATATATAAAGAACGTAGACAACTCAACAACAATAAAACAAATAATTTTAAAATGGGCAAAATACTTTAATAGACACTTCTCAAAAGAAGGCATACAAATGGCCAAAGGGTACATGAAAAAATGCTCGACATCACTAATCATCAGGAAAACACAAATCAAAACCACATTGAGATACCACCTCACTCCAGTCAGAATGGCTATTATCAAAAAGACAAAGGAAAACAAGTGTCTGTGAGGATGAGAAAAGGGAACACTTATATACTGTTGATAAGATTGTAAATTAGTATAGCCACTGCAGAAAATAGTATGCATATTCCTCAAAAAATTTAAAATAGAACTACCATATGATCCAGCAATCCCACTACTGAGTCTATGTCCAAAGGAAATGAAAGTGGTATGTTGAAGAGATATCTGCACTCCCATGTTTATTGCAGCACTATTGACAATAGCCAACATGTGGAATCAACACAAGTGTCCAACAACAGATTAAGGGATAAAGAAGATATGATACACACACACACACACACATATATGCACAATGGAATCAATGGAATACTATTCAGCCATAAAAAAGAATGGAATCCTGCCATTTGCAACATGTATCAACCTGGAGGACATTACATTAAGTGAAATAAGCCAGACACAGAAAAACAAATACCACATGATTTCATTCATGTGAAATCCTAAAAAAATAAAAATAAAAAAAGAGTTGATCACATAGATGCAGAGAATAGAACAGTGGTTACCAGAGATTGGGGAGGGGAAGGAGCAGAGGAGGATGGGGAAAGGTTAGTCAATGGGCATAAAGTTACAATTAGACAGGAGGAATAAGTTCTTGTGCTTTATTGCATAATAGGGTGATGATGGTTAACAGTAAGGCATTTTATGTTACAAAATAAATAGAAGAGAAGCTTTTGAATGTTCTTACCACAGAGAAATTATAAATACATGAGGTAATGGATACACTAAATACCCTGACTTGATCATAATACAACATAGATTTTTCAAAACATCAAATTGTACCCCATGAATTTGTATGATTACAATGTGTCAATTAAAAAATCGTTAAGGCAAAGTTTAAGAAGAAATTCAAAGAAGGAAAGAACTTTGATCTCACTAGTGATCAAAGAAATGTCACTGCAACTACAAGAAGGCAAATATTAGCAAGAATTTTTATAAAACAGTGTTTCTACTAGAATAATGGAAATGAACTCTGTGCATTGCTGGGGGAAGTGTGAATTAGTTTAAGAATAATAATACCTCTGGCACTGACTTAACATATATCAAAAGCATTAAAAATGTTCATAACCTTTAACCCAGCAATCATTTATGGGCTTAAACTAAGGACATATATGTGATGTGTAAAGATTTAGTTCAAAGGATGTACATCACATTTATCACAAATACTTCAACTAAATTTCCTTGTATTTAGAGGATTTGTTAAATATTTTATGGCATATAAAAAAGTGGACTCTTTTGTACCAAATAAAGTGATGCTGCAGAAGAATATTAAAGATGTTCATGGTATACTGCTACGGTTTGAATGTGTCCCTCAAAAAGCGTGTGTTGGAAACGCAATCCCCAATGCAACAGTGTTGGGAGGTGGAGCCTAATGGGAAGCGCTTAGGTCATAGAGGCTCCACCCTCATCAATGGATTAATGCCAGTTATAAAAGGGCTTGTGGCTGTGAGTTCGATCGCTTGCTGTCTCCTGCCACGTGATGCCTTCTGCCGTGTTATGACACAGCAAAAATATCCTCACCAGACGCCAGTGCTGTGCTCTTGGACTGCCCAGCCTCCAGTTCCCAGTAACACAAGCCAAATAAATTTCTGTTCATTATAAATTACATGTCTGTGTTATCCTGTTATAGCAATAGAAAATCATTAACTGAAAGAAGCAGGTTACAAAACAGTATGATTTAAGTTTTATTATATAAGTAAAAAGATATACATTTATGTATTTTTGTACAGAAAGAATAAATACAGTAAAATAATAATCATGGTTATCTGTACTCAATGGTATTATGAAGGAATTTTATTTTCTTCTTTTCATTAACCTGTATTCTCTCAATTTTCTACAATAGCATGTATTACTTTGTATTTTTTAAAATTATTTTTAAACTAATGTCTATTAATACCAACTAACTTAGGGCAAATTCCTCAACATGTCTGTCTCCTATAAAAGGAAGATAATGGCGCCCAAACTACAACATTAGTGTGGCCTAAATGAAGTGTGATATGCTAGACCCATTCTGTCACTTAGTAGGCACCAGTAAATGGGTAGAATCTGACATCCAACCTCTGTGTTGAGTACCTTTGTCATTACCCATTCAGGAGAGTCCATTTATAAACCTAACATATAGTGGAAATACTTTATTAAACTGATATCGGTGAACAGACCTAATGTCATTCATTAACTAACCATGTTATGCTAGTTGGTTACCCTGTATTTTATATTTTGAAAGCCTGAATAGGGTCTATCCTGTTTACAAATGGCTTTTGTTCTAACTGCATTTCCAAGTAACACAGTTGATAAATAGTGGCTTATCAAACTAAACTTAAAATGCCTTTTTAATCTATAAAATACTGGAAATTTGCGTAACGTTTGCAACTAGACAAAATGGCTTTGAACTCGTAATTAAACAAGAATAATGTAACAGCAGATATTTATCTGAACACATGGGGCTTGAAAGAAGCAGTTTAATTAGAGATGAAAGGTAAGTGGAGATTTTTGTAAAGAATCTAATGGGAATTTCAGAGGAAGCGAGGGCAAACACAAAGAGCTGATACAAGGTCGAAGTCTGCTAAAAATGAACAACTCTGACACCTCAACTAAATAGGCCAAGCAAACAAGGCAAAAGATTTATGCCTTAAGGATACAAGTCAGCGAGGACAGCTTCCCAAATCCTCCCTGATTCCTCATGGAAGCTGACCCGGCGGTTTACACAGTGCACGTGGGGCAGTGAGTGTACCAGATCACAGGAACAAAACCACTGGCTCCCTCCTGCCTTCTGTGTCGATAGACTGGGGTGAAGCTATATCCGCCCCGAAAACCTACTGCCATGTAAAGGCATATCATGTCACATCATGGCCTGCCACACAGGGGCTTCTAAAAAGACAGCACTGGATGTTTTTCTTTTTTTGGCATAAGTTTATCGATCACTAGCTTTAATATTATGCTTAATAATCAAAATAAAAGCTGTTCTTTGGCCTAAAATGGAATAAAATTTTTCCCGTGGTAGCTGGAGAGGAGTTAGAAGACAGAGGAAGAAGTGAGTTTGTCTCAAATTGAATTAATGAAAGTTTTCACGGTAAAAGAAAAAGTTACAACAGCACGTGAACTCAAGCACCTGGGAGAAAAGAAAGATGACCAGAGGAAAGCCGCAGACAAAGCTGAGCCAGGCAAAGCAGGCGGATACTTGGTCTGAGAGATTTATAATTTGGTATGTGTCAGACTCAACCCTTCAAATACTTGGTCCATGATTTATTTAGTAGGGTCTTGGAGAAACTGCTTCCTAATTAATATAATACGTGAACAACTTTATGTTCAAAAAAAAGACCTTTATTGCATGTGCTGAAAGACATAAATAAAATAAAAGACAATTAGAACTGTCTTTTGTTTTTCAGCTAGCTAATAATTACTCATTAATTTCAGCTGATAATTGCTCACTAAAGATTGATGTCAGGTACATCAATATATTTACAATACCTGGCTGAAAATATTTTTAAGAAATCTATTGGGGCTGAGCGCAGTGGCTCACACCTATATTCCCAGTGCTTTGGGAGGCCAATGCAGGAGGATCACTTGAGGCCTGGAGTTCGAGACCAGCCTGGGCAATATAGTGAGACCCCCATCTCTACAAAAAATTTAAAAATTAGCCGGCGTGGTGGCATGCACCTGTAGTCCCAGCTATTCAGGAGGCAGAGCAGGAGGATCGCCTGAGCCCAGGAGTTTGAGGTTGCAGTGAGCTACAATCATTCCACTGCACTCCATCCAGCCTGGGCAACAGAGCAAGACTGCATCTTAAAAAAAAAAATCTATTAGATTTTGTTTTCTGAGTGTTTCATGTCTGCAAACTGTTTCCTAATTTTCTCCAGCTTCTTAAAGCCCCAGAATCTTCCAAGCTCACCTGCTTCTAATCTAATTCTAGTTAAGAATATACTTTAAAATTCGACAGACGTAAGTTTGAGTTTGGGCTCTGCTTCTTACCAAGTGGGGCAAATTCCTTTGCATTTCTGAGGCTCAGTGCTCACGTAAAAAGGAGGCAATAATAATGCCCACCAATCTGGTTTATTGAAAGGAGAATATGTGAAAAATATGCAAAGTGCTCAGCAGAGTGCTTGGCATCTGCTGTGGGCCAGGAAACAGCACCGTAGCCCCAGGTCAGTGGACGTTGTGCAGGTGCTAGGCGAGGCAGCACGCTGCCTTCCGTGTCCACACAGAGATGTGTGTGCCAGTCACGGACCTATGCCTCCCCCTGTGCCTACTAAGCTGTTATAAAAAGGTAACAATTCAGTCGGTCTGAGGACAAGAAAGGAAAGCTCCCTGCAATGCTGAATTATCCATATGCCTGCCATTTGTAGGCGTACTGGGTGATGGTGGCATCTGTGTTTAAATAATTTCGTGGAAATACATTTTTAATGCACCCCAGGTGACAATAAATTGGAGATCACCTTTTCAGTCTCATCTCCTATCACTCTTCTTCTGATTCACTGGCCATGTGAGCCTTTTTCATTCACTGAGTGTTCTAAACACTTTCCCACCTCAAAATCTTCAAACCACAACATTTTCTTTACATGTTCTTCCTATAGAGAAATAAAACCAAAACTTACTTAGGGAAATCTCAACTTCCTGCTTCTGCAGCCTTTCCATTAAATCTTGTTTCATTGAGTGATGCTTACAAATTGTTTTAAAAGCACTGAAAGTGAAAATGAAATTTCCCATACAAATGTACCAAACAAATAGGGATGGCATTTAAGGACACAAAGAAATAGAGAATTTAAAGAAGTTGATCTATTCGTGGCCAGGTATCGAATGCCTTTAAACTTTTTTTTGGAAACATTTTTCTTTTGGCTCAGTCTCGCCTTTCAAATATGTCAGAGGAATAATATTGATTTTGTGTGCTGTCAAGACATAAAAAACCGATGTGGAAGGCACCTCCCAAATTTGTTTTCAAGATACAAAACGGCCACTGTGACTCAAGAGACAGTGTGCCTGTCTGCACTGGTTCTGTCCTCATTCAGTTATATACGGAGTCATAAACTTAAAAATGTTTGAAAGGAAACATTATTTGAGTAACTCTGTTCCACTTTTTTTTGTCGTTAGCTTCTGATGAAGTGGCAGGATACATGCTAAAAAAGTGATCTAAATTTAGAGATATGAAAATAAGAATTCCCTTCAATTCAACCAATATACCTGTACATGCTGAGATTCTCGGCCATGTGTGTGCAGTCTGGAAAAAAATGATAGCAACACCGTATACTGGCCTTGGGTTCCATCTAAAGAAAGATCTCAGAAATATGTTAGGTGTTACTCTGAATACTTTGTATTTACCCAATGCTTTGTAATCTGTGTACCTTCAGGCACTTAATTAGCAAACATTACTGACCAACTACTGCGTGGTTGGGCATGTGCTTGACATTTGCTGCAATGAGCAAGGCCCTTTGTGACCCAGATACTTCTCCATTCTCCTCTGCCAACCAATCCCCACCCGGAGCCCTAAGCTCCAGACATGCTATGTCCCAGCTTTGCATGTGCTACACTGGGGTGCCCAGGAAGTTGGCCTCATAGCACCTTGTACTTCCTTTCCTCTTGTAGACCACTCACCACCGTGGGCTGCACTCATTCGTCTGAAGTCCATCCACCCCCCTAGACTGACTCTAAGCTGCCCTTCACTGCTTATCATGTCATAATGCAGGCATGTTCACTGCAGGGGCTTAATACATATTTTCTGCATATGACAAGATTGTGACCAATCTTGGAAATAACATTTAAAAATAGGGTATTTAGAACTCTTAGATTCCAGTCAATTAATACTTCATAATCTATTCACAAGTAAAATGGACCTAGAGGCTCTCACAGGTAGAAGTACTTTAGAAAGTGGCTGGTCCACACTGATCCTCAGGGCATACATGCCACCCATAGCAAACCTACCAGTCCCATAGAAGCAACTGTGATTTGGAAAGATCTCTGGCAGCGGTTATAGGATGGCAGTTTGCAGGCAGAGTGTACTGGCTAGATTCAAACCCTAGAACATTTATGCCTGAGAAGCTTGCCAGGTCTTCTGCTCCAAAGCCTTCATTTTATAGATGAAATCTCAAAACACAAAGGTGACATGAACACAGTGAGTGAATGATACAGCATTATGGAAAACAAGGTTCTCTGGCTCCCAGCCTAATGCTGCTTTATTTCATACAAATGTTTCCTGCATTTGGTTATATCTGTAAAGGTTTCATGGATGAGAGATCATAGCCATCATCCGTGAATTGTACTTTTACGATAGCCAGCAGAAGGAGAGTTCTCAATCTTGTCCTAGATCCAGATTTCAGTTTTACTTCCTGGGCTTAGGATGATGACGGAGATTACTAAAGAGGGGTTGTGAGCCACATTTTAATACCATCAACCAGGGGTTAACAACCTCCATCCAGCCCGAGGTAGCTGCAGGCATCATACCCACCTCCCTGAGGTGAGAATCGCTGCCCATCCCAGTGTCATTCAAGCACACACTGGCTCCACGGCCTCTGAGTGAAGATTCATCCTGATCCCCCTGGAATACTCTGTCTCCTTAAGTGTTATGACTGCACCACAGACCCTGGTGAAGGATGGAGTTAAGGACGGGAGTTAGAAGGTGAATCCGCAGAATAAAATATCTATTTAGCATGAAAACTGCATCAGACATAGGAAGAAGGTAAGGAAAGACAAAATCTTACATCCACTCTTGAAGAAATCATAGCCCCTCTAAAAAGGTCTCTGTCCTCTCAACCTCCACTTCTGGCCCCAGAATCCACATTCACTTCCAGTACAGGTTCCTAAAGAAGGGTTGCGGCCCCCGTTTTTCAGGTTTAGCAGCAAAGAGTGAGCCAAATGCTCTTCATCTTCTTCTCTATGCTAGAACTTGGGAGGCAGTTGAACGAGCCAATCCGTCTGTTGCCCCACGAGCAGGTTGCAGCCTCAGGTAAATGACAAGGAGCCGGCAGGTACAAATACAGGGACACACACCACTGGTGGGTCATCATTTATATTATTAACCCAATCTTGACCTAGGAGCCGTTTCCCCTGTCCGGACAAACAATATGAACTTTTCCCCCTTTTATCTCTTCTGCAGAGATTCCTTCCAAATTCAGGGCAGGATAGACTTCCAACATTCAGAACAGAAACATAGTCGTCAAAGAGGTTTATGACAGTTTAATGCGCATACAACATGTTCCAGGGAAGGTTTATTCCTTGTTTTCATAGGAGCTACAAGTGAGAAGCTAAATAAGCACAGAGAGTCAGTCAATGATTGGTTTAGAGCTTGTAGACTATTAGTTTTAAACTCTCCTTCAGTGTAACTTTCTTTAGTGCAGGGTTCTCTCATAGCACTAATATTAATATTACTTCATTACACGTATTTGTTTATATAACTCCCTTTATCAACTGTATTAACAGAGAAGATCTAATCTTTTTACCATTGCATGACTGCTGCCCAATATGATGACTGGGAGGCAGTAGGAGTTTAATAAATAAATCTTGTATAATCATGCTTAGCTAGGCTTCTAGAAGTTACTGTATAGATCGCTTAAGGTGCTTTAATCATTACCAAGAAATAAGTCTTACATTTTTTTGTCCATATTTATATAAAGTCAAAACACTAAACAGAATTTTGCTTTCATGAGCTGACTCACAAAAATAGACTACAAGCATCTATTTAAACTTCCCTGTTTATGGTGGATGGAATAATGACCCCCCCCCCAAAGATGTCAACATCCTAATCCCAGGGCCTGTAAATACATGGTAAGAAGGGACTTTGCAGATGTGATGAAATTAAGGACTTTCAGATGGAGAGACTATCCTGGATTAACTGGGTGGGACCCATTTAATCTTATAGGTCCTTCAAAGCAGATAACATTTCCTGGCTATGGTCACAGAGTGATATGATCGTGGAAGAAGGATCAGAGACCTGCTGGCTTTGAAGATGGAGGAAGGCCCTTATCCAAGGGATGTAGTTGTCCTCTCCATGCTGGAAAAGGCCAGAAAATAGATCCTCCCCTAGGGAATGAAGCCCTACCCACACCTTGATTTCAGCCCTGTGGGACCGGTGTTGGATTTCTGACCTTCAGAAATGTAAGAGAATAAATTTGTGTTGTTTTAAGACACTACGGTTGCAATAATCAGCTATAGCAGCAATAGAACACAGCCCACAGCTAGCCACTCACAAGCTAGAGAGTGACGCACTCAGAACTTCCATGTCCTCATTTGTAAAAGTAGAGACAATACGTGGTTACTTGAGAGGACTCCCATGAGGAGGAAATACAATGAAGAATGCAGAGCGCTGAATACAATGCCTGCGAACCTCAGAAGTAAGACAGAGCTGTTCTCTGCATTGAGGGGCATTTGGGCCGCACGGCCACCGCTGCAGTCACGCGGTCGGCCTGCCGCTCCCCGCGCGGACTGAAAACCAGCCCCTGCGTGTTGGAGAAGCCATTCCCATATGCAGAGCTGGGCAAGGCTGTGGGGTCTCGTGAATTCCTTGAGAAGCAGTAGTAGACTTCCCCGCAGACCAAGGCATCTCTCCATTACCATCGTCCCAAGCCACCTCCACTGGGGAAGAGAAGGCCACCCCCAGGTATCCCTGGAACCCTGTCCCTGTCACCGGCAGCCTATTGGTCTGAACGGAAGCATCGGAGAGGAGAGTGAAACCATGCAAAAACAAGGTTTTCAAAGACTACATACTCTCAGACCCAGTTAAGCCATGTGGTCTGCCTTGTTGCCTCGTTTAGAAACCATCATTTTTAATTCTAAAGTTTCAATTAATAAAATCCAAACTGTTACCAATTCCCCACGACGGAGATGCTTCCAGCAGATTTTAGTTGGCGCGCAGTCTTCGCATTTACGGTGAGCTTAGAGTGCCGCCTAGTGGGGACGAGGAGTGGCAGCACCTGATAGCGTACTCAGAGGGAAAAACTACCAAGGCAGATGTACAACAGAAACGCTGCAAAGTGAAAATCCCAACGTCCTGGTGACGGGCTGCTGTTTTATGGGGCTTGCTTGACCTAAATGAAACATGTCCCAAGGAGATTTGTCTCGAGTGACTACCTCATCTAAGAAATTATACTAGTTGAATCAGGGTATTCGTCCCATCCAGCTCTCAAATAGCCTAAATAGGAGTATATTTCATTTACTATAGAATATTTTGGTGAATTTTTCCCTTTACCTTCATAAGGTATGAACATTATGGAAACATGAGAATTAATTGACTCTTCTTGACTTATCTGTTTTTATATTTGAATGCTAAAAGTTATTATCAACAATTTTTTAATTTTAATAACCACTCAAATTATTGATTTCTTTTATTTTACCTGTTTTTCACTAGGATGACAGCTACACAATGTTGAAATGTGTCTGTTTCTAATAGATTTTAATAATTATATACCATAACTTCTCCCTATATTACCCTTTTCATTTTCTTACATTCTTTTTCTTTTTATTTTTTTTTTATTTTATCTTTTTTGAGACAGAGTCTCACTATGTTGCCCAGGCTAGAGTGCCGTAGCATCAGCCTAGCTCACAGCAACCTCCAACTCCTGGGCTCAAGTGATCCTTCTGCCTCAGCCTCCCAAGTAGCTGGGACTACGGGCATGCGCCACCATGCCCCGCTAATTTTTTCCATATATATTTTTTAGTTGACCAATTAATTTCTTTCTATTTTTAGCAGAGATGGGGTCTTGCTCTTGCTCAGGCTGGTTTCGAACTCCTGACCTTGAGTGATTCCCCCCACCTCGGCCTCCCAGAGTGCTAGGATTACAGGTGTGAGCCACCCGCCTGACCTTTATTTCTTTATAAACATTTTCCTTATTCTTTAGCTCCATTTTGTTTTTTTAGTTTCATTTCTTTAGTTCCATTTTCAGTGAGTTTTCTAAAAGTGCTATATTGGATAACTTTTTGTCAGCTTATTTTGAAAAAATTAAATTCCTTCCATTTAATCCGTATCTTCCTTTAGAGGAAGAGTTTGATATTCTTAGAGAAATAACTTTGTTCAAAGAATTTTAAAGATAGAAAGCTGCTACTTGACTAGCTGAAAATGGGACATTTTTCCACATTGTCAAAACACGTCATAGAAACTAGAAAACCTCCTAGATTTCTATCTATCCAACTTATCTTCCTTAGTTGCAATTTCCAGTAACTGGATGTTATCCGTTCCTCTTCCACTCCATCCTCTTCTCTCTGCAGGAGTAATTTGCTGACTCCAAACTCTTCTACATATTATCCCCTGTGCTCCAGCCTTGTGGTAACCAACTGGCACTAGACATGTCAACTTTGATGTTTAAAACCAAACTGATCTTTTTTCCCCCAGGTCTGCTCCTCCTCCCCTAATACCTTTCATCTCATAGAGAATGGCGCCACCATCTGCTGAGCCACCAGAAATTGAGGGATGTCTATAATTCCTCCCTCCCCTTCAACATTTCCCAAATCCCACTGCTACTCTCTCAATTCACCCTTTCTTTGTCTTTTCCCATGATGACAACTACAGGGTCTCAACGGTTCTCCCTGTATTCAGTTTGTCTCTCTCCAATCTATTCTCTATCTTTGCAATAGATTGAACATTGTTAAATGCAAATTGATCGCCACTTAATTTTTCATCGGCTCCCCAATACCTTCAGCATAAATCCAAACTCTTATATGAGGACAGTCAAGACCTTCATCGTCTGACTCCTACGTCTGACTCCAGCCTCAACTTCCTCACTCAACATCATATACCCAATATTCCAGCCATCCTAGACACCAGCATTCCCTTTCACACCTCCCTGTCTACCTCATGCCCACCACTTCCTCTGGCTAGTTCCGTCAGTACTCAAGGCAACAGGTCATCCAGGAGGTCAGCCAAAGGCAAATGTGTTCCAGCAACGTGGGAACCCTTATCACATTGCATTGCACTGTCTTCTTTGTGTGTCTGCCCCTTCCTCAACTAGACTTCTTGAGGGCAGACACTGGTGTTCAATTCTGAAAACCTGATGCCCTATAGAGTGATTGTTATATTTGTTGGAGAAATTGTGAACAATATGATACCAGAGAACACTCTGGGACTTTTTACCATGTGTCAGGCACTACCAAGATGTTACATGTATTGTTATATTTGATCATCATATTTGAACTTATGAAGATATTTTTTAATACTTGTTTTACAAATGAATAAAATAAGGGTCAACAAAGAGTCAACAAAGTTACGTAAGTTCACTGTGGTAGAAGCTGTAATGTACCCTCCAAATCCCCCTTCAGGAAAGAACTTCCTGCTTCATCTGTGTGGACTGTTATCTGCAGTACTCCTCACCAATGCTATGCCCTCCTTCCAGGACAGACACATTCACTGACTGATCTCCAGGAGGGATCACCTCTACTCAGATGTCATTTCAGAGCATCCCATGGGGTCAGCTCTGAGGCCTCCTTTGAGACTCCACTTCTCCTTCAATCCAATCCCTCTTCCTTCCCTTTTTTGAATGAATGTTGATGCTGACAGCACTCCTTAATAAACCTCTTGCACTCTAGTCTCCATCTCAGAGTCTGCTACCCAGATAATCCTGTAACCGTCACACAGCCAATAAATGATGTAGCCAACATTTGGACCCGACAGTCTAAATCAGCAGCTGTGCTCTTGGCCTACTAGACTATACCACCTCCTGCAATAAACATGCCTTCCTTATCTTTGTAGGCCTGGTACTAAGCATAGATACTCAACAAATATTTACCAGTTCACTGTTCATCTGTTTTTTGTTTATTTGGTTGGTGCCATTTGTTTCCAGTTTTTGTCCTCAGGAACCTCACAATCTAGTATATTGCTCGTGAAGGGGCAGGGAAATTATATTCTTAAGTTTATCATTTTAAGATCACATCAATAAATGGTAGGTTTAATTACTTCAAATAATAAATGAGCATTCTCTAAGTTTAGCCTTTGTTTTATTTATCAATACTTTTAGAAACCCAAAATTTTAGCAGTGCTATGTCTTCTTCTTAAACACAAGCCCGATCCATATCTTCTTTTTGTTATTTTGCTAAATACCTTTAAAGCCATTCAAAAGCAAAACATTTTAAGAGAAGAAGAGAGAAGAAGTTTCATGAGCACATGATGATCCTGGGTCTTCTGGGGTTGTCTGTGTCACAAGTTTAGCTTCCCTGGACTTTAAAATCTGTGCTGGTAAGTTCAAGCATTGCAGCTATCTGAAGTCTTTGGCTATGGCAGAGTCCTGCCAACAAATCTCTTCAGGAAAGAAACCAAAGTAAAATTAATTCAAATTCCTTTAAGCCTTAGTTTTAAAATACCTTGAACTTTTCAATCCTGATTAGGAAACTAAGCTACAGAAGGGTTAACTTTTCAAATAGGTGCTGAGGGGAGCATTCTTTAGCAGTGTTTGAACTGTTATTGGCATCATCTTTTTGGTTGGTGTTTGCTTTTTGTCTTTGCAAAATTGAGAAATGTTCTTTAAAAAATGCTGCCAGAAAAATTAATTAATTAAAATTTTAAAAGCCCTGTCAATCTGGCCCATCTTTTCGGGGGTTTATTACACAGTTTTAAACCTATGCAATTTTGCGCTCCCCAGATTAAAATAAACTTCTAGCAAAACAAAAGGAAAGGGTCTAAGTTTACGCCATGAGGTATTCACTCTTTGCATTTTAGCTCCTGGTCATACTGGCCCAACTGGCTCTTTATTGCCCTGTATAGTCAAGGAAAGGCAAGAAAAGACCCTTCCTTAGGTCCTATTGCTCTGGAACTATTATTTCCTTAAGGATTTTATGCCTGTGTCATTTTGTGAGGGAAGCACTTATACTAACACAGATGCAGGCAAGAGGTTAAGAATAAAGGCATTGGACTGAAGAAAACTTGAATTCAAATTCTTAATGTTAATTTAGCAACTTTTTCGGCCTCAGGAAATTGCTTAATCTCTTTGAGCCAAAATATTTGCAAACTATACATCCAATAAGGGGCTCATATCCAGAATCTACAAAGAGCTCAAACAAATCAGCAAGAGAAAAACAACTCCACTAAAGAGTGGGCAAAAGACATAAACAGAAGCTTTTCAAAAGAAGATAGACAAATGGCCAACAAACATATGAAAAAGTGCTCAATGGCACTAATCATCAGGGAAATGCAAATTAAAACCACAATGAGATATTACCTTACCCCTGTCAGAATGGCTCTTATTAAATGTCCAAAGACAATAGATGCTGATGTGCATGCAAAGAGAATGTTTATACACTATGGGTGGGACTGAAAATTAATACAATCTCTATGGAAAACAGTATGGAGATTTCTCAGAGAACTATAAGTAGACCTACCCTTTGATCTAGCAATCCCACTACTGGGTATCTACCCAAAGGAAAAGAAGTCATTTTATCAAAAAGACACCTGCACTCGAATGTTTATTGCAGCACAATTCAAATTGCAAAGACGTGGAATCAACCCAAGCGCTCATCAAAATTCATGAGTGGATTAACAAACCATGATATATACATATCATGTAGTACTACTCAGCCATAAAAAGGAATGAATTAATGTCTTCTGTAGCAATTTGGATGGAACTGGAGACCATTATCCAGAGTGAAGTACCTCAACAATGGAAAAACACTTTCAACTATACTCTTAATGGCTACAAGTATTAATTAATTAATATCTAATATATAAATACCTACTTCACAGCCATGTTTTTTAAATTGAAGAAAATACTGAATAAGACCTTTTTCACTCAGTTGGTATACAAATAGCATATGACAGATGGTGATAGTTGTTATTTGAAGTGCCTCTGTTGCATTGAGAATAGACAAGTGCAGGAAAAAAAGCATTTATTAAGCATTGAATTTGTACCAGGTACTGCACTATCTTTACATACATATTCCCTCTTAATTCTCATAATAATCCAAGGAGAATGACAATAATATTCCTACTACATCATTGAAGAATTGAAGCCTCAGAGAGATTAAAAAGCTTTCCCAGGGTCACACAGCTAGATTGTGACCTACATAAGAGTGGGATCTGGTGTCTTGTTTAAATTCACAACACCTGTTATTAAGTAGTATTTGGTGAATGGATACATGAGCAAATGAATAAATTGAGAAATGTATAAACCAAATATAAAACTTATTTCTCATGTAGTACAGACTTTGTATGTCACATTCAAGACAACAAGAATCTTACTGAAATTTGAAGAAATTTGTTATTAGGGATTCATCAAAAGTTCAGAGAGTGTTACATATCACTTTGTACATATTTTGTTTTATACAATATATTCTAAGGAAGTCTCTAAGGTGTATAAGGAACTAAGGAAGTCTCTGTTCAATTATTAGCTGACCACCAATGGAACAGAGACTTAAGGGGCACACACAACAAAGATTACAGATGTTACAAAATTAGTTCAGAAAAGTCACTGAACCAAAAAGCAACTACAACAAAAATCCACAACAACAAACATAAGGAATGGGTTATAAAATTCAAATCTATAACATTCAAAATATCTTGTTATCAACAAAAAGTTATGAAACACACAAGGAAACAAGAAAGTAAGGTCCATACCTACAAAAAAAAAAAAAAAAAAAGCCGTCAATAGAACCTGCTCCTGAGGAAGACCAGATGTTGGACTTATCAGACAAAGATTTTAAATCAGTGATTTCAAATATATTCAAAGAGCTAAAGAAAACAATTTCTAAAGAACTAAAGAAAAGCATGAAAAAATATCAATAAAGAGAAAGAAATTCTAAAAAGAAACTAAATAGTCTAAAGTTAGAAAATAGAATAACTGAAATGAAAAATTCACAGAGGGATTTAATAGCATATTTTAGCAGGCAAAGAAAGAATCAGTAAACTTGAAGCTAGGAAAATTGGATTATCTAGTGTAAGGAGCAGAAAAAAATGAATAAAAAATGAACAGAGCCCACACACCTGGTGACACCATCAAGTACACCAACATATAAATAAGGAGAACTACAAAAAGAAAGGAGAAAGGAACAGAAAGAATATTTGAAGAAATAATGACCACATACTTTCCAAATATAATAAAAGATATGAATATAAACATCTAAGGAACTCAAAGAACTCCAAATAGGATGAACTCAAAGAGGCTCACACTTAGACACATTATAATCAAACTGTCAAAAGCCAATGACAAAGAAAATTGTGAAAGCAGCAAGAGAGAAAAGACTTACCATGTACAAAAGATCCTCAATAAAATTAATAACTGCTTTCTCATCAGAAGGCCAGAAGGCAGTAAAATAATATAATAATAATTATTAAGATAATATATATTATATATTATAATATATAATGTAATTATATAATATAATTATAATAATATAATATGTAATATAATATATTATAATATAATAATAATAAACTATCAGCCAAGAACTCTATATCCAGCAAAACTGTTCTTCAAAAAATGAAGAAAAAATTAAGACATTTTCAGATGAACAAAAGCTGAGGGAGTTTATTGCTAGTAGACCCGTCATACAAGAAATGTTAAAGAGAGTCTTTCAAGCTAAAACAAATGAACACTAGACAGTAATTTGAATCCTCACAAAGTAATGAAGAACACCAGTGAAAGTAACTACACAGGTAACTATAAAAGATAGTATTAATGTATTTTTGTAATCCTAAGATGAAGTTCAAGTATTAATGTATTTTTGTTTGTAACTCCTCTTTTTTTTCAATTTTATTTAAAAGACAAGTGCATGATGCAATCATTACAAATCTTTGTTGATGGATACATAATGTATAAAGATGTCATTTATACAGCATAAGGTAGCGGAAGGATGGAGTTATATAGGGTTACAATTTTTATATACTATTGAAATTAAGTTTGTAGTAACCTAAACTAATTTGTTGTAAATTAAGGTGTTAATTGTAATCGCCAAGGAAATCACTAAGAAAATAACTCAAAATAAGTAGTAAAATCTAATTAAATGGTATTTCTTCCTGTGGAATATATTTTCTGTGTGTGGGCCATATTTTCTTTGTGTCTTTCAAATTTTTTTGAAAACAAGATATTTTAAATATTAGACATTTGATTATAACTCATTTTTTAATGTTTGTTGTTGCTTCTTGTTGTAGTTGTTTGTTTAGTGACTTTTCTAAGCTAATTTTGTGTGTGCCCCTTGAAGTCTCTGTTTTATTAGTGGTCAGCTAAATTAAAAGACGCTAAACTAAATGGGAATTTCAATGCTACTGGAATATATTTAACACAAAAGAAAAAAGTAATAGAAAAATTGAGAAACAAAACAGACATAAGATATTGTCTTTGTCTGTTTCTTCTGCTATAACAGAATACCACAAACTGGGTAATTTATAACCAACAGAAATTTATTTCTCACAGTTCTGGAGGCTGGTGAGTCCAAGATCAAGGTATCAGCAAATTTGGTGTCTGGTGAGGACATCTTCTTGTAGTGTCCTTATGTGGCAGAAAAAGAGAAATTACATCCTTATATGACTGAAGAGTAAAAGGGGAAAATGGGACAAATGCTGTGTCCTCACATGGCAGAAGAGTTGAAAGGGCAAGGCTAGGTCTCTGAAGCCACTTTTATGGGAGTATTAGTCTCATTCATAAGGACAGATCCCTCACAACTTAATTACTTTCCAAAAGGCTCCAACTCTTAATCTCACCAGAATGGGGATTAAGTTTCAACATGAACTTTGGAAGACATAAACATTCAAACCCCAGAAAACTTGTAGAAAACAAAAAGCAAAATATTAGATACAATAATTACATTAAATGTAAGTGGATGAAGCTCTCTAACTTAAAAGTAGAGATTGGTGAATAGATTTTTTAAAAAGCATGATCTGTTATGTGATGTATACAAAAGACTTTAGATTCAAGCACAGATATAGGTTGAAAGTAAAAAAAAAATGGAAAAAGATTTCATCCAAACTGTTACCAAAAGAGAACTGGAGTGACTGTACTAATATCTGACAAAATAGACTTTAAGACAAAGATATTGATATTGAAGAGATGGCAAGAAAACTACAGGAAAACTCTAAGTTGACTACAGCTGGTATAGAGGTCACAGCTATAAACATACATGATAACTGAGACTATGCTTTATTAAATTTTAATCCTCATATTTAGCTTAGATCTCATGATATAATAGGTATTTAATAAATATTGATTGAATAAATTTATGTATGAACTCTGAATCATTACCATAGAAGTGGTAGTTGAAGCTATAATTTAAAATAATATCTATGGAGAGTATGGAAGGGAGAGACAACAAATAACTAAATCATGGAAAATGTGGGAAAGATTTGCATTTATAAGGTAAATGGAAGAAAAGCAAGAGCTGAGGTAAGAAAGTATTAGAAGGCAAGGAGCAGCAGATTTTCAAAAGAGTGCAGAACCTACATGTATTTTATTAATATAGAATGTAATCTGTATCTAAGCATATATAGATTACATACACATATATATGCATGTGTGTATAATCAAAATAATCAACCACACACCTGTCACCATGTCAGTGCTACAGAGAAGTCTAAACTGGAGTTTCTTCTGGCTACTGAAAGGCAACACTTAATTCTTGGGGTATCATAAATAAATAGTGTATATATAGTATTCAATAGCCTGTGAGTACTAGAAATGTTCAGGAGAATCATTCATAACCAGAAGCACTGCCTACTCGTTCAGTGTTTGTCTTTGTCTCTTCTAAATAACAACTCTATTGCTTTGCCCCATCTGCACTCCCCTAATGTTTACGAAGCCTCTTTCTCCTGAAAAATAGCTCAAGTGTCTTGTAAGTAGTACAATAAAACTTCTAATAAGCCCAGAAACAAAATGACGCCAAGTGAATTTGAAGTTAGAAGAGGATTTGAGGCATTTTAAGAAACAGTTTCTCCAATGAAACATTAATGTCTGTCTTAAATTAATGAGATAGGGGAAAAGAAATGGAGAGATGAAATAGAAATTGACTAACATTTCATCAATTCATTCCCTAGGGCTGTAATGTAATGGTACCAAGATATCCTTATTAGTCCTAGCTTCTTTGGATTTTTCCTTTTTTAATTTTTTTTCTTCTTGTTAATTTGCTAACTTTAATACATTATCCAATTTGTTTTAGTAAGACAAATACCATTGTCATATATAAACTATTTGCTACTTCAATTTCTACTAAGTCTGTGCTCAGACTCTGTGTTTGCCAAGAGTAAGAAAATGCTACAGTCCAGATTTAATTATTCTTAGTTATTGAGTGAATATCTATTGTTTTAGGTGTTGTTTTTAGGTTTGAAGTGGCCAACATTCATTCCTCCTTCTGCAAGTAGCATTGCCTTGATTATATTTTAGCAAACCCCCTTCCTGTTTCTCAGTTTAGGAGGGTCCAGATGGCTGACTCCAGAGGTAGTTACCTGAGCCACTCTTGGCCAAATGTTCTGGCTCTGGGATTTGATCCTTAAGCAGATAACTTGCTGAAAACAGTGGTAGCTTGCTTTTCCCAACAGTTGGCTACTCAGAAGGAGATTTTCTTAGATCTGGCTGTCCTGAGCTCCAAAGCAATCGTCCCTGCTTTTGGACCTTTCTCAGATATGCACTTTAAGTATTTCCTTCAATTCTGGAACTATCCAAATCACTTCCAATAAATCCAGGTTTTTCTATTAAGTTACCTTGAATGTATTTATTATAACCAAAAGAAAAAAATCCTGACTGATATATTAAAAACATTTTATTTAAAAATAAAGAACACCAACAGACCAGCTATCCAGCACAACCCAAATAGGTCCACCACTGAAGTCTCTCTCTAAAGTAGTAGAACTAATTTTTAGCCAACATCCCAGACTTTATAACTTCCAAACAAGAGTTTTCCCATTTTAAGGATGCTTTACTGCAAATACTGTAGTATTGGATTAATACCTTTATTCTTTTTAATACCTTCCAATCCAAGGATAATCTGCTTTTCCAGTTTTTCTCTCATTTGTTTCACTCCTTCCCTGTTGTGAAAGGCAAGAAGGACAGCATTATGATTTATTTCAAAGTAGTTTTTTCTTTTCAAGGTAAAATGTCATCTTTTGTAAAAATTTCTTTTATTTTTAGTACTTTAGCATTTCAGTACTTCAAATCATATGTTATCTGTACACTCATTGATAGTGAAGAGTTGGTCTTGCCCAGGACCATATATTTTTGTATATATATTTATATAAAGAAATATAATGTAGGCCAGGCACAATGGTTCATCTCTATAATCCCAGCACTTTGGGGTGCAAAGGTAAGAGGATTGCTTGAAGCCAGGAGTTCAAGACCAGCATGAGCAGCATAGCAAGACCCCATCTCTACAAAAACGTTTTTAAATTAGCCAGATGTGCTGGCACATACCTATAGTCCCAGCCACTGAGGAGGCTGAGGCAGGAGGATCACTTGAACTTAGGAGTTTGAGGGTGCACTGAACTATGATGATGCCACTGCACTCTAGCCTGGGTGACAGAGCAAGACCCTGTCAAAAAAAAAAAAAAAGAAAGAAAGAAGAAAGAAACAAAGAAAGAAACAAAGAAAGAAAGAAAGAAAGACAGCGAAAAAAAGAAATATAACATGAGCTACATATATAATTTTAAATTTCCCAGTAGCCACATTTTTAAAAAGTAAAAAGAAAGAAGTGAAACACATTTTAATAATATATTTTATTTAACCCAGTATATCTAAAATAATATTTCAGCATATAATCAATATAAAACTATTGAGATTTTTATATTCTTTCTTTATATACTAAGTCTTTGAAATCCGATGTGTATTTTACACTTAGAGAGCACTTCAAATCAGGTACAAATTTCCATTAAAATACTTGGTCTGTGAATAGATTTCATAAATTTTACAGTTGAAAAAGTAGATTCACATACCCAAGTTGTTTCAAACATACTCAAAATTTTCTAATAAATGAATTGAGTGCTAGTTTTTAAGTTTAAAATTAAATGAAATTAGAAATTTATTTCCTCAATTGTAGTAGCTGTATTTGAGGTGCTCAGTTCATGTGGCTGATAAATACTCTTTAGACCTCAGAGGTCTAGCTAAACTGACTGGGCATGTTCAGACATCTCTCAGACCTCAATCATGTGGTTTTAACATTCCACAATAACTTTTGTTATTGAAAGGTGCAAGGATTTCTGCTTGAGGTATATTGAGTTTCATTAAACTGTGGGTTTATAGTTTTCATCAAAATGGGGAATTTTTTAGCCATTCTATCTTCAGAGGTATTTTTCCTGTCTTATTCCTTCCCCCAAACAACCCCTACCCACCCACCCAGCCCACCGACACCATTCCAGAACTCCAATTACTTACATATTAGGCTGCTTAATATGGTCTCCTGGATCACTCTTGTTCTGTTCTCTCTCTTTTTTTTCCAGTCTTTTTTTTCCTTTGTGTGTTTTATTCAGGATAATTTCCATTGCAATGTCTTCAAGTTCACTCATCTTTTCTTCTGCAGTGTTTAATCTGCTGTTAATACCATCCATCATATTCTGTATTTTTCATTTCAGATAATGTATTTTCCATCTCTAGAATTTCAATTTGGGTCTTTTTTTATATACCTTCCATTGTTCTCTACATATCTTGATCGTGCTTTACTTCCCTTTCTTGAACATATGAAGTATATTTATTATAGTTATTTTAAGGAATATATGCAGTATATTTATAATAGCTGTTTTAGTATTCTTGCCTTTTATCATCTATGTCATTTCTGAAAATGTTCCTACTGCTTTTCTCCTGGTTATTGGTTATATTTTCCTGCCTCTTCACATGCCTGAAAATTTTTCGCTGAATGCTGGGGCTTGTGAATTTTATGGTATTGGGTGCCAGGGTTTTGTTTTAGTTGTTTTGTTATCATTACTTGTTAGTTATATTCCTTTAAGTATTTAGTGGGTTTGTTTTGGGATGCAGTTTGGTCATTTGGAATCATTTGGTTCTTTTAAGGTTTTCTTTTAGGGTGACTCAGAATAGTGTTGGTGTAATTTGAACCCACTACTAAGGCAATACCTTTGTGAGGACTCAACCTGATGATCCCTGTATTAAGAGACCTTTCCACTCCAGCTAGTGGGAACACAAACTATGTCTGGCCTTGTGTGATATCTGGGGATTGATCTGCCTATGTCTTTCCAGCAGTTCTTCTTGGCATCAGTAGTCTTCTCATACATGCATGCAGATAAGTTCTCAGCCAAAGACTAAAAGAAGACCCCTCTGCTAATACCCAGAGTCATCTCCTCCTCCTTCTCTCTCCTCTCCCACCTCTTTTTCTCCTCCCCATCCCCACCCCTCGTTGGGACTGCCAAAACAAAACACCATAGGCTGGGTAGCTTATAAGCAATAGAAATTATTTGTCACAATTCTATAGGCTGGGAAGTCCAAGATCAAGATGTCAGCAAATTCGGTGTCTGGTGAGGGCTCAATCACTTGTCCATAGATGCATGTTCTCATTGTGTCCTCACATAGTGGAAGGTTATGAACAAACTCTCTGGGCCTATTTTATAAGGGCATTAATGCCATTCATGAGGGCTACACCTTCATGATCTAATCACCTCCCAAAAGGCCCCGCCAGCTAATACCATCACTTTGGGAGTTAGGACTTCCACATATTAATTTGGGAGGACACAAACATTCAGAACATAGTTTGTGCCATGCTGCTTGTGGCTCTCTTTCTCTCTCTCTCTGTCCCCGCCTTTCTCTCTGCAACAACTTCCTTTCTTCCTTTCTAGGACTCTTCACAGATTTTCTCAACTCAGCAAGACCACCAGGCTCTGCTTGGGTTCCCCTTCCCTGCGAAGGCAGAGGGCCAGGACACTGGAAGTGCTCACGGAGTGGTTTTTCTTCTCTCAAGAGTCACTGTCCAGTGCTACCTGTTGTCCAATGTCTGAAAACTGTTTTCTATATTTTTTCCAGTTTTCTGATTATTTAAGGGTAGAAGGTAAAGCCAGGTCCTGTTATTCTACCATGGCCCAAAAGATATAAAAATTTGCCATTCATTTAATAAATATTGATTGAATGCCTACTATATGTGAGAAACTGCAGAGCACTGGGGATCAACTACTGAACAAAAAGAATACAGTTCCTGCCCTCATGGTTACCACAGCCCCGCAGGGAAGACCAGCAATAATTAAGGGATCTTTACATATTCAAGTAAATATGTAATATAAACCATGATAAATGATGTGAGAGAAAGCAGAGCACGGTGAGAGCATATAATGGGGAGACCTGCTTTAGTCTGGGTGAGCAAGAAAAGTTCCCCAAAACAAGGGACATTGTAACTAAAATTTAGGGAATAAGTAAGATTTGGTCTTTGTGTTGTGTGGGGTAGAAAGACTGTCCCAAAAACAGCACATAAAAAAGGCTTATGGTGAGATGGAATCATTAGAGATCATCACATTTAACCCTTAGACTCCCAGTGCAGAAACGGAGGCTCAGAGGGTCTATGACATGCGCCACTGGCAGAGCAGGGACTGAAACCCAGGACTCCTACATTCAGGTCTAGTGCCCTTTCCATTCTATTGTGTTGGTGAGCAAATACAGAGAATACCAGATCATTTTATATATGATATTTGCCATTTTCTGGTCTGTGATATTTTATGGGCAACATGTGATGTTGTAATTTATTTTCATTTAAAAATAATTATGGCCAAGATTGTAGTCAAGATATACTTTTTTTAATTGCCAATATTTTTATGTATTTACAAGGAATATGCCGTAAAGTGTAAATAAATGTACAAGAGAGCACAAAACAGAAAAGGAAAAACACTCGCACATTTAGTACGCTGAAGCCATAACAGCATCATAATGGCCTGGGACTGCTAACGCAGCTCCCTAAGTGGCTAAATTACACTCAGGAGATTCTCACTCAGCAGTATAAGCTGTTAGTGCTTTCAGACATTTTGGGAAATGCATCCATTGCCCCATTCCAAGCTTAATTGGTATAATAAATGTCAATTAAAGCTCCTTTAAGATTTTAAACTGCAAAACTCAAGTGAAACACTTATACATACACTATACTTGCATAGACTTATACAAGACGCCTCTATAAGAAGTCTCTCCTAAGAGAAACACAGTGTATTTACATATACCATGAGCTACATAGATACACACAGCGAACTTGTATGCACATAGGAAAGAATGTTATTTTCCCCAGCTATCCTAAACGGATCACTCTTACATGGCTTTTAAACTGTTATATGTCTTATATGCCAGTAGAATTCAGTTTTCTTTCAACATATATACAGAGATTACCAACTATGTATCAGGACTGAAAATATAGTAGTAAACAAGATAGACAGCCATGCCTCCATCCCATCAGTATGGAGGGACCCTCTAAGACACTGCTAGAAAGCCCTTTTCCATCACTGATTCTATATCTATCCACAACTCTTTTTTTAGCTTTTACTTATGAGGCTTAAAAGACAATTATTCATCCAGTATAAATACAAAACACAGTCTTTGTTAACTTCTGAACTTGGCAAAAAACGTTTGTTATGTCTTATGTATAGCCCATTAATTTAAGGTGTCAAAAAAATTCTGTTTTAGTTTAAGTAGCCCAAGCTGTCAATTGTTTGAAATCATCATCCTCTTCTTCTGCCCTCCTGAATGATGCTGAAATATAAAATGGATAAAAATCAGTAATCAGTGACATTCACACTTTCAGCATAGAAAACAGGTGTGAGTTACAAATAAAAATGTGTTTATTTATGAAATAAAAAAATGTATGCTAAAAGGGATGGGTCTGGCTATTACTTTAGACAATTATCCAACCACAGGTAGTTGAGTTGGGTAACAGACCTGCTCGGGATCGACGCGCAGTGGAAGGCATGCTCGGCTTTCTATCCGGCTGTGCTGGGAGAGAAGAAGGAGGCACATTTGGAAGCCGCATATTTGTCATCTTCTTATTTAATTCCTCCTGCTCCAATTCTTCAAGTTCTGCCATCAACTCATCCTGAACATAGGAGAAAGGAAGAATTATGGAGTTAACGTTTCAAGACGTGGGTTTCCTCAAACACAATAACAAGAACATCTGCTACCCAATTGATATGTGAGAAACCAGTGAAATGGAATATTTATTTTAAAACTAAGCCTTTTTTGCAACACTGAGCAATGATTAAAAAAGTGAATATTTTGGGTTGTGCAAATTTGTTGTAGTTAATCTTATAATACTTCAGTAAACATCCATTCAAGTAATTTGTGCTAGCTGAATATATAACCTCTTCACAGTTTCTGGGAAATTTTCACCTTGCCTGTCATTATTCCAATATGTTCTTTTCTTTTCTTTTCTTCTATTTAGATCTATGGAACTTTAACTGGAGAAAATAAATATTTTTCTTTGGGCTAATGCTATTGAAAATAAAACAACATGTATATCAAAACCATAATGCATATAAAGTAAAAAAAAAATCAAAGATACTATGGTTCTTTTATCAAATCACCAAAGTCAACATAAATCATTCTGTATATTTGGGTAAAGAAAATTCAATTCAAGGCCGGGCGCGGTGGCTCACGCCTGTAATCCTAGCACTCTGGGAGGCCGAGGCGGGCGGATCCCTCAAGGTCAGGAGTTCAAAACCAGCCTGAGCAAGAGCGAGACCCCGTCTCTACTAATAATAGAAAGAAATTAATTGGCCAACTAAATATATATAGAAAAAATTAGCCGGGCATGGTGGCGCATGCCTGTAGTCCCAGCTACT
>CAUYRT010048347.1:0-22590 GCA_963574885.1 Lepilemur ruficaudatus
GTCCCAGCTACTTGGGAGGCTGAGGCAGAAGGATCGCTTCAGCCCAGGAGTTTGAGGTTGCTGTGAGCTAGGCTAACGCCACGGCACTCTAGCCTGGGCAACAAAGTGAGACTCTGTCTCAAAAAAAAAAAAAAAAAAAAAAAAAAAACTAATGGAATAAAATAGTCAAATATGGTCAAATGATTTTTGACAAGGGTGTCAAGACCATTGGGGAAGGGGAAAGGACAATCTTTTCAACAAATCATAGTGGCGCAACTGGATAGCCACATGCAATAGAATGAGATTTAACCCCTTTGTCTCGCCATATACAAAAATTAACTCAAAATGGAAGAAAGAGCTAAATGTAAGACCTAAAATGCTATAAAACTCTTAGAAGAAAACATAGGAGAAAAGCTTCACAACATTGCCAATCATTTGCCCATAATTTCTTGGCTATGACACCAGACAGGCAACAAAGAAAAAAAAGACAAATTAAAACTTCATGAAAATTTTAAGCTTTTATGCATCAAAAAACACTATCAACAGTAAAAAAGCAATACACAGAATGGGAGAAAGCATTTGCTGATTATATATCTGATAAGGTATTAATCCAGAATGTATAGAGAACTCCTAAAACTCAACAAGAAGATGAACATCCCAATTAAAGAATGAGAAAAAAACTTGAATAGACATTTCTCCAAAGTTGGCATACAAATGGCCAATAGGTATGTGAAAAGATGCTGAACATCTCTAATCATTAGGGAAATACAAATCAAAACAATAAAGAGATACCACCTTATACCTAGTCCAGTACGATGGCTATTATCAAAAAATAATAAGAAAAAATACTAGAAGAAAATAATAAGTGTTGGTGAGGATGTGGAGAAATTGGAACCCTTGTGCACTGCTGATGGGAATGTAAAATGGTATAACTACTGTGGAAGTCTGTATGGAGGTTTCTTAGAAAATTAAAAATAGAACTACCTTATGATCCAGCAATCCTAATTCTAATCCTAATCCCCAAAGGAATTGAAAGCAAGGTCTCCAAGAGAGATGTATGTCCATGTTCATAGCAGCATTATTGACAACAGCTAAAACATGGAAGCAACTCAAGTATCCAACAAGGGATGAACTGATAAGTCAAATGTGGTCTATACATACTGTCAAACCTTAAAAAGGAAGGAAATTCTGCAATATGCTACACCATGGAGGAACCTTGAGGACATTATGCTAAGGGAAATAAGCCAGTCACAAAAAGGCAAATTCTATAAAATTTTGCTTATATGAAATAGTTAGAGTAGTGGAAATCTTAGAATCAGAAAGCAGAATAGTTGTTATCAGGGGCTGGCAGGAGGGGAGAACAGGTAGTTATTGTTTAATGGATACAGAGTTTTACAAGATGAAAGAAGTGCTGGAGATGTATTGTGGTGGTGGTTGTACAACAACATGACTGTATTTAATACCACTGCGCTGTACACTTAAAAAAGCTTAAGATGGGAAATTTTATGATATGTGTGTTTTACATAGTTTTAGAAGTTGAAAATAAAGAATGCATAAGGAAGACAGCTTTCCTTATTTTATTTTGAGCTTGCTTCCTAGGTCCCCAGAACCTCATCTAAAAGCTGTGCAAGATAAGGAGCTGGGAAGCAGAGTCAGAGGCTATGGGGAATCTTGTTCAAGACAGTGTCTTCCAAGTCAGCTCGCTGTCCCCAAGGTGCAGGCCCAGGGTCCTCACCCATGGCACAGCAGCCTGTCACCTGTGTTGCAGAAAGGCAGGTCAAGAGTGCGAGGCATGTTGGCAATTTTGGTCCTTGTTTCTGAGGCAAAACATGAGGGAATCTCAATAATCTGAAGTGTGTTTTCATCACAGTTTCCTCCTGATGGCATTCCAAAACAAGCATTCCTGTACACCTACTTCCAAGATTATTTGGACAAGACATACCTCTCTGACTGAAGGGGTTAGGGAAGGGAGCATTTCAGATTCCTTTTTTAAGATTCGGAGATTTGCACGTCTGCTGGTATATTAACGATGCAGTGGCTAGGGAGAAAATTTACTAAGCTTCACTCTGATCCCATAATTGTGGAGTGTAATTCTTATTTCATTGTTTCGTTTCTCTTTCCTTTTTCTATTTTTAAAGATAATTCTCTTCCCTAACCCCTCCATAACAAACCGCCCACCTATTCTGAGAGCTAGATATGAGTGTTCTCATAACCAGCCAGGAGTCAGTGACAAACTTGGACTATTGTAAATAGAAACATAAACTCTCTTCCTGCACGCACTCCATAGGCTGTCTCTGCAGTGCTGTCCTCCACAGCCAAGGAATGTGCTTCTGAGTCAGCAGTCAGCTGCCACACGACAAAACATGCAGGATGTTGTCAGCTGGCAGAGACTACACAGATGCCTGGAAACCCGGCCTCACCCCGTCTTCCTCTTCCCTCCTCAGGCTCCTCACTTCCGTTACCCCTTCCTTCCACATCTTGGCTTTCCAGTCCCCAGGATTTCTGGCACCTTCCTGCCAGATTTCCTGGTCTCTAGGTTCCTGTGATTATGAACGCTGATTGTCACAGGATACTGGGATGAAGAGTACATAGGAGTGGTCCAGGAGAGGCCAGGAGGAGCATGATCTGGCTTTGACCTTCAGGAATGAGGGAAATGGGGGTGGTAACAGGAATGGCTCTCCTCCTCCTGCTATTCTTCCCAGCTGTTGTCAGAGTGCAGGAGATGTGGTCATTTGGCTTGCAGAGTAGGAAAAGTGAGGCAGCCCAAGGGAATTAATCTTGTGTAGTCTTACCTCAGGTGCCTGTCGCATTGTTCCAGGAACCAACCTACCTCTATTTATCTGTTGTCATTAGTGCCTTGCGGGTCGAAATCCCTTAGAGAGGGTACTTAATACTTGCCTGATGCTGGGAAACAGGTGCTCTGCAGCTCTCTGGGAGGTGTGGCTGAAACCTGTTAATTTAAAAGTGTTTTACAGCAACAGAAGGATTGAGGGCAGTTGTTAATAAAGGTGTTCATCTGTGGTGGGGTTTGATTTGGAAATATCCTGTGGTGATTGGCAACTCTTTGGAAGTGAATATTTATTTCAAACAGAGTAGGCCACAGCCAGCCAAGGGGATGTTTGCCCACATGGCAGAACCCTTCTTTGGAAGTAAATGCCTAAGACTCTCTTTTAGGGGAGGTGTGAGCACAAGGCAGGCATTATGACAGGGGAAAGAAAGGCTTTTGGAAGTATATGTAGTGGGACCTTTAAAATGTTGGTTTCAGCAAGAACATTGTGGTTCTCAGTGCTCTGAATCCTGGCAAGGTGTGGAAGGTGGCTGCTGTTCAGGAACAAAGAAAAGTCATTTTCTTCCTTGACACGAGGTAGAGATAGATCAGACCAGGTGTATTCAAAGCTTGCTGAACACTGTGACTCTGGTGGAGTTAAGATTGGTTAGTAACACAAGTAGAGTAGGCAGGGTCAGGATTGCACAATGCCATCTACTTGCCAAAGAGCAAATAAAGCTGATGAAATCCCCACCAAGAAGGCAAGAGGCAGAGAAGGCCCCTGGTATAGCAGATGGCTCTGGGATTTTTGTTTTTAGTCATTGGTTGTTACCTGTCACTGTTGTTACTTCTTCCTTTGGATAAGTACATCTGGCATTTCCCACCCTTATAAGCCATCTGCCATTTTGACTATTTATCCTTTCTGAGATAAGCCTTGGCTTGTAAGAAAAAGAATGGGCTCTCTGTAGGAACTTTAAAATATTTCTCTCACAGCTTGCTGCTACCTAGAATAAAACTTAGGAGAAATTGAATGTTAGTTCCAGTTAATTCCATTTAGTGCTGGACTCTTGGCCATGTGGATATTGGGGCAAACTGTGTTTATTAGCAGTGCAGTTTTTAATATTCAGAGCTGGGAGGGGTTGTTCAGTAAGTGATATATTTGAGGTGAGAAGCCAAGTCAGGGTGTTTCAGGTAGAGAATTACCATCTTTGGTTCATCCTTATGGTGCGTGAAGAGTGCTGTATCTGAAATGGCAGTGCCATGTATTTAGTTATTACTCTCTCTTATGAAACATAAGATGCATCTCCGTTGGTTTGGTTGGATCTTATAGTATCATGCTGACGTGTGGAGAGAAGCAGAATATTATTTCTGTGTCGCACAGAGGGATTCTGTTTCTCATTGACTTACCCAGAGTGGGAGCTTCAGGACAGAACCCTGGGGCTCTTTCTTGTCATTCTAGAATGTGGCTCCTGTCCCCTTGGGTTGGTGCACTGGACAGTGGGTTATATCTTGCTTCTACACCCCTTGTGAACACAGTGCATCAACAACTTCCTTCCTCCATGTGCCGCCACCCCCAACAGCCAGTCCTCTTTAAAGCAAAGTCCCAAGCCAGCCATGTGCACACTAGTGGTAAGCTGGCAGTGCGCCTGTGATGAACTGCCTAGAGCACCAGCTGTGAATGCTGTGGCCATGATTTTCTCAGCACTAGACTCAGAGGACTTCAGGACTGGAAGAGAGTTTTAGAGATCATCGGTCTAACCTCCTCATCTTACACAAGGGGCAATTGAGGCCTCGTGAGACAAAGTGACTAAGCAGGATCAGGCAGCCAAGGTCTGGCACGTGTGGGTTCAGTGCCACAGCTGTGCTCGTCCCACTGCTCCGACCTACTGTCTGTTCTCCTGTGACTTAGTTTTGCTTTCTGGCCCTTTGCCTCCTACTTCCCAGTAATAGTTCAGTAGTGATGATCATAGAATGTGGTACAAAAATGCAGCAGGACCAAGGGGGTGAATGGATGAAGGAGCACATAAGGTGCCATCTCCCATCTTCAAGCCTCTGTCTAGCAGACATACAGGATGGTGGGTGTGTGGATATTTTTGGTAAGTAGAAGGTACAGACATGATTGTTGTCAAATATGATTGTGGGCAAAACGGAATGGCTATAAAATCACACTGTACTGTACACAGGACTTTTTTGAGACAGAGTCTGGCTCTGTTGCCCATGCTCAAGTGCTGTGGCGTCAGCCTAGCTCACAGCAACGTCAAACTCCTGGGCTTGAGCCATCCTCCTGCCTCAGCCTCCCAAGTAGCTGGGACTACAGGCATATGCCACTACGCCCGGCTATTTTTCTATGTATTTTTAGTTGTCTGGCTAATTTCTTCCTAGTTTTAGTAGAGACGGGTTCTCACTCTTGCTCAGGGTGGCACACAGGACTTTTTGAGTTCTTTAAATCCGTGTTGACTTTGGCACTTCTGAACTTTCTGCTTCTTAGACTTCAATGACGCCGCCCTCGGTTCTCTTCAGACCTCTCTCCACTCTTACTCAAATCTTTTTAGAGGGCTTGTCTTCTCTGCAGCCTCTTCTAGGTTGGTGCTTCCCAGATCTCATGCAGAGCCCATGGCCCTTTTCTCCCCATGGACTTTCCTTGTTGATCTTACCTGCTTTTCACAGGTTCAGCCACCACCTGTGTGCCAGTGACTCCAAATCTGGGTCAGCATCCCCAGCCACTCCCTGAGCTTCATGCTTATGCCCAACTGCCCAGTGAGCACCTCTACTTGGGGAGCTCAAGCGGAACAGATGGAAAGGGAGCTCCCATTGCACCCTCTTCTACCTTTAATCCACCGCCAGCCTGGCATCACTGTTTACTCAGTGGCCTAAGCTTGAAACCTGGAGATCTATTAGTGACTCTTTGATCTGCATGAGTCACTCACAGGCCTGCCTGTTTTGCTTTCTTGTGTCCTCACTTTTTCTCTGCCTGGCTAACGTTTATCTTGAAAGATTCAGCTGTAGCCTCTCAGAGGGTCATCTTCAGTGGGGACCCCACCTCCCTGTGATTTAGATACTCCTACTCTGTGTTCCCCGGACCCTTCTGCTTCTCTTTCTAGTGGCACTTAGTATAGGACATTGAAACAGTCTGCTTGTGTGTCTGTCTCATCCACTAGACAGACATCTTGCAATCCTTGAAAGCAAGAGCTATGTTATCATTTCTCCATCCCCAGTGTCTTGGAGAGGGCCTGGAATATTGCAGGTGTGCAGTATACACTTGTTGAATGAATGAGTGTTAACACTTGGGGGCTCCACTTTGAAAAAGAGTATGTCTCCTAGAAAATGTGTGTAGAGACAGCAATGTGGACCATTTCTTTTTCTTTCTTTCTTTTTGTTAGATTAACGTGACGGTGTCAGGTGGATCCACGGCCATC
This sequence comes from Lepilemur ruficaudatus, assembly GCA_963574885.1. Taxonomy (NCBI): domain Eukaryota; kingdom Metazoa; phylum Chordata; class Mammalia; order Primates; family Lepilemuridae; genus Lepilemur; species Lepilemur ruficaudatus. Next base: position 6,163 of record CAUYRT010048347.1, read on the forward strand.
CCACAGCCCCCTCTGTGGGGTGCTGAGGGCAGGCAGCATGGAGCAGAGAAAGCATGAGACGATGAACCAAGCTCACGTCCTCTTTGACCGATTTGTCCAGGCCACCACCTGCAAGGGAACCCTCAAGGCCTTCCAAGAGCTCTGTGACCACCTGGAACTGAAGCCTAAGGACTACCGTTCCTTCTATCACAAGCTCAAGTCCAAGCTTAACTACTGGAAAGCCAAAGCCCTCTGGGCAAAGTTGGACAAACGGGGCAGTCATAAAGACTACAAAAAGGGAAAAGCATGCACTAACACCAAGGTAAGGATTTGGCTACTGTCGGGCCCTGGAGTCACTGATGTGAAGATTTAACCAGATGCCAAAGAGAAGGATTGAGTAGGGATAGACTGGGTGAGAACCAGCAGAGTCTAGCCACAGCCTAGCATAGGAAGTCAGGCTTCTACCTTGTTGAAACTTGTAGATCTGTTACCTATATTTATTTGACTCCCATGTTCTGAACCCTATTCTAAGCATATTTCATGCATTTACATGTTGAACATTGAAAGTTTCAACTATTTAAGAACAACCCTGGCCGGGCATGGTGGCTCATGCCTATAATCCTAGCACTCTGGGAGGCCGAGGCAGGAGGATTGCTTGAGCTCAGGAGTTCAAGACCAGCTTGAGCAAGAGTGAGACCCCGTCTCTACTAAAAATAGAAACAAAAAATTAGCCAGGCATGGTGGCTTGTGCCTGTAGTCCCAGCTACTCGGGAGGCTGAGGCAGAAGGATGGCTTGAGCCCAGGAGTTTGAGGTTGCTGTGAGCTAGGTTGACGCCACGGCACTCACGCTAGCCAGGCAACAGAGCAAGACTCTGTCTCAAAAAAAAGAACAACCCTGAAGTCAAGAGGCATAGGAACAGTTTATTTTGCTGATGCTTTCTTTAGAACATCACATTGTTAGAAGGATGTAGGTCACGTAGCAAGGATATAGCTAAGCCCTGTTAGCATCCTATGTGAACATGTCTTACTGGTTCTTGGCATGCTGTCTTTACAAAGTCATCATTCCATACTCAGTAACTGGTAAGGTGTAATATTTGCTAACTTGAGAATTTACCACAAGCTTCAGACTTCTTCCCACCCATGTTCCAAAGTCTGTTTGGATTCATAAGCAAGGTCTTTGTGAGCTGAAGTATTTCGTTGCTTTCGTCATAATGTAGAGAAATAGGATTTCCATGAAATAGGTAGGCCTGGGTAAAGACCTAGGATGTGCACTCGCCTATGCAGGGGGAGATGTGAGGAAGTGAAGGAAAAATACATTTCTTACTTTCCTCCTTGGAAAAAGCTAGTAGGGACACAAATTTACAAATGACTTCGTGGCTATTTTATTATGTCCTTTTATGAGCTTTTAATTTGCCCTTTGTGGATACCTAGAGACCACCACCAATGGATTTGCATTTTCGTCAACAAAATCCAAGAAATTTGAAGGCATGACTTTTATGAGTGAGTGCTGGACTTTTATTAAGAACAAAAGGACTGCAAAGCCAAAAATTGCATGTATTCCTTCTACATATACAGTCCAAACTAGTTAAGATAAGTGTCCAGTCTCACCCTAAGTACTTCTGTAGAGTATGGATTTTCACGAACATTTCCCTGGACTTTCAGTCTAGAAATGGGGATTTTGGAACTCTTTTCAGCACATGAAACTTTGGCTCTTGAAAGTTCCCTTAGGCCAGGCGCGGTGGCTCACGCCTATAATCCTAGCACTCTGGGAGGCCGAGGTGGGCGGATTGCTCAAGGTCAGGAGTTCGAAACCAGCCTGAGCAAGAGCGAGACCCCATCTCTACTACTAATAAAAAGAAATTAATTGGCCAACTAAATATATATAGAAAAAATTAGCCAGGCATGGTGGCGCATGCCTGTAGTCCCAGCTACATGGGAGGCTGAGGCAGAAGGATCGCCTCAGCCCAGGAGTTTGAGGTTGCTGTGAGCTAGGCTAACGCCACGGCACTCAATTCTGGCCCGGGCAAGGGAGTGAGACTCTGTCTCAAAAAAAAAAAAAAGAAAGTTCCCTTGAATGGTAGAACCATTCCAGGACTCTAAGATTGCCTAGACTATGTATTAATAATCTTTGTCTCCTTAGATAGAAATTTGCATGACTTAGAAATCTTCTAAAAGGTCCTTTCCTGTTGATATAAGATTAGATGTGATTTTCACATTGTTTGTTGAAATGATGACCCATTTAAATATGTTGCACATCTATGGGGCTTATAGGCTGTCCAAGGTGAATATGTGCTGAGTTTGTGTCTAGCACTGACAATTCAGAGTTTTCTCTATCCACAGCAATCATTAGCTTGTTTCTCAAGCCGTTGCAGGTGCTCTCCTATGACCCAGATGGGTGGTTTCTTGGAAGTGGGTAGAATAGCTCTATTTGGGAGCTTTAGGGAATGATGGTTATAAGATCATGAAACTTCTCTATAAATGTTTCTCAAGAGGTGCTGCTTTTGCCCTGAAAACAGCTGTTTGTTCTTTTTTTTCAGTGTCTCATCATAGGAGCTGGCCCCTGTGGTCTCCGCACAGCCATTGACTTATCATTACTGGGAGCCAAGGTGGTTGTTATTGAGAAACGAGATGCCTTCTCCCGCAACAATGTCTTGCATCTTTGGCCATTCACCATACATGATCTGCGAGGTCTGGGTGCCAAGAAGTTCTATGGCAAGTTTTGTGCTGGAGCCATCGACCACATTAGTAAGTAAAACCAGTTCTCCTGCAGAATTCCACCCCTAGCCCTGCCCACTTGTTCAGTAGAAAGAGACAGGTAGATTATCTAAGGAATTCATGCTCAGCCCAATTCTAATCTCATTAGTGTTTGTCTGGTAGCAAGCACACCCTGCTTGGAGTAAAAATACCTGCCATGCAGTGGTTCTATAATCTAGGACTCTTAAGCACAAGTGTATCTCCTGTGAAATGTAGAGTTTGGCTCAAAGATTTCTAAGCTAGGTCTTGGACTCTTGCTGAGCTCTCACAGTGCTTAGGATGCACACTGGGGCCAGGTGTTGGGAAACAGATGACCAACTTGGGCCTGGACCTCTGTAGTTCTTAGTCTGGTGGAAGAAGTATGCAGTTGTGCAGCTCTCCGTAATGTGATCTGATACACGCTCTGCTATTGTAAGAACAAAATGGGACCCAGTCCTGGGGAAGCCACACTTAGAGAACAAGCAGAGTCCTAGCTTGGTCATGAATAGCAAGTCAATAATGTGATTCCATTGGTTAGGTGGTTCTTGTGAGGTCTACAGCCAGAACAGCTCTTGCTATACTCTTGTCATCACCAAGCTCAGCTTAGGCCTGTGCTCTTCTGAGATCCCGTAAGGTATAAATACAGGTTAATGCAGTCAGTGCTGTTTGTTTGACTGTAAGTGGCCTATCTGAAAAGCAGTTCAGAAAAGACAGTGTCTATGTTAGAAAGTTGAAGTCTTTTTTATTGATTACATTAATGATTCCAAGAAAGCCTTATCAAGGAACCTTTGTTCTGAGCTCCTCCAGATGTGTCCTATAAATATATTCAACCACTGAGCCTTGTGCTGTTTGAAGCAGTAGTGCCAGTTTATCAAACACTTGCCAACAGCTGCCACATTCCTCTGGCAGAGAGAGCATTGCCCATCTGTCAGTCTTAATTTGTAAAGCATCTTGGAACCCACAGTTGTCTGCAAAAATAAAATGTGTGTTAGCACAGGATTTAATAAGTCTTTATTAGTATGACTCAGAAGGGTGGTGGTTGTAGTGAGCTGGGGAAAATGACCAAATGACCAAGAGGAGGATTTGCATGTACTCCTAGCAGATTAGTCATGGGCCACAGGTAAGTTTGGTCTTAAGACCAAGCGTCATTAATTCAGTGGATTTTTCTGCCTTCTGTGTGGCAGGATTTATCTGGGAGCTGAGAGAGTCTTAGTTCAGGGACTAGATTCTTATCTCTGTGTACCTGAAGTTGCTTTCATGTCTGGCACCTGGCAGGTACTCACTGGACAGCGAATAAATAAATAAATCTTACCATAATAATGAGCAAGATTTGCTGTCATTCTGGGCCTCAGTTTCCACAGCTGTAGACCAGTGGTGGGAGGAGGATGGTAAGCGGATACAGCTAGGTTGTGATCTCCCTTACCTGCTAAGAGTGTGAAGGTCTGTGAGGGGATGGGATGAGAGAGAGGATGTGGGTGTCTTAGGAAGTGGTGAGGCAGCTTTGTGTTGGACTGTGAAAGCACACCCGTGGTGTACATCTTCTGTCTCCTATGGTAAGTGCCATGTCCGCTCAGGATTGTAGATGCTGCTAGTATGATGCCTCTGGATAAGGGGGACATGGAACAGAGCGTCTCCTGTTGGCCACAACCCCATGTTGTCTCAGGGCTGTTGATTGTCAGAACACCTCACCCAAGAGGTGGGAGTGGCCTGCATGTCTCTCTAGAGCATCTCTTCCACCAGATTATATCTGCCCTTAAAAAAAGGAAGAAAGAAGTTACAGAACAGCGGTCCCCAACCTCTTTGGCACCAGGGACTGGTTTCATGGAGGACAGCTTTTCCATGGACCATGGGGCACGGAGGGGATGGTTTCGGGATGATTCCAACACATTACATTTATTGTGCAGTCAAACCTCTCTGCTAATGATAATCTGTATTTGCAGCTGCTCTCCAGCGCTCGCATCACCGACTCAGCTCTGCTTCAGATCATCAGGCATTAGATTCTCATAAGAAGCACACAACTTAGATCCCTCGCACACGCAGTTTACAGTAGGGTTCGTACTCCTGTGATACTCTAATGCTGCTGCTGATCTGACAGGAGGCAGAGCTCAGGCAGTGATGCAAGTGATGGGGAGCATACAGATGAAGCTTCACTTGCTCACCTGCTGCTCACCTGCTTTGTGGCCTGGTTCCTCACAGGCCACGGACTGGTACTGGTCCTGGTCCATGACCTGGGGATTGGGGACTGCGGTTATAGAACACAGCTTGGAAAATGTCTCCTGACACAAAAGGATTTGAGAATCTGAATGAAGGATGCATAGGTGGAGGGCTGGAAACCGGAGCAGTGGCTAATGACAGGCACCCCCCTCTCTGTGCACCCCACCAACGTAATCTTCATGTTTGCCCAGGTATCCGTCAGCTCCAGCTAATACTGTTGAAAGTAGCCTTGATCCTAGGCATTGAAATCCATGTCAATGTGGAGTTCCAAGGACTTGTACAGCCTCCTGAGGACCAAGAGAATGAACGTAAGTTGGATTGGACAAGTGAAGAAGGCATCAAAGGGCATTGAAGGGTGAGGAAAGGAGGAAAACTAGATACACCTGCAGACTATTTTTAGAACTAGCTAAGGGGGGTGTCTGCCTTTGTACAGCCTGCGCTCTTGAAGACTTGGCTTACTGAGGACTTGCCTTAGACACAGTATTGGACATCGCAGGTACTAGCATGGTGGGGAAGGTCCCTAGTGAGCCCTCTTTAAGCTTCTTTCTTTCTGTGGTATGTCCTCAGTGCTTTTACACGTAGTGTTCTTGTCTCAGGGTTTTGTGCAGTCTCTATGCCTGGGTATCTAGAGGTGTTCTTGGATGTGTGAATGTGGTCTGGGTGATGACTCCCTTTTGGCTTTGGTCCACAGGGATAGGTTGGCGGGCACTGGTGCATCCCAAAACTCATCCTGTGTCAGAGTATGAATTTGAAGTGATCATCGGTGGGGATGGCCGTAGGAACACCTTGGAAGGTACTGATTTATGCTCCTTTGCTGGTTTATAGCAGAGTGAAGGCTGGCCCTATCCCACCCCGGGTGAGAATTTGTTTGGGTCACTATCGTCCATGCTCCTGAGAATCTGTGTGTGTGCTGTCTACTCTAACTGAATGTTAGGCCTGCCTTCTTCTAGCGAGCCTGTCCTTGGGCTGCTTCTCACAGGGTGCTTGTGTTAGGGCAGTAGGAGACGAGCCATACTTGGAGTGCTTGACACTGCAGGATTTGATCTATGTATTAATAAGTGGGTGCCCTCCCCTCTTTTAAATGGAATCCCTAATACTGAGTAATATTCTGGTCAGTTATGTTTCAAATTGTTTGAAAATGGTGTAGGAGACTTTCAGTTCTTTCCAGAATTGTCATGTTCTTTGGTTATTTTCAAATAAAGGAGAGCTGCCCTAAAATGTTTCCATTGATTTTCATCCCCCATTTTCCCCAACGTCTTCCTCAACACCTCCCTTTCATTCGAAGTGATCTTCCTTCCTCTCTAGGTAACTGTTGCCACCTCTGAGAGTTTCTTTCCCTCCAGGATTTCGTCGGAAAGAATTCCGTGGCAAACTGGCCATCGCCATCACAGCAAATTTTATTAACCGAAATACAACAGCAGAAGCCAAAGTGGAAGAGATCAGTGGTGTAGCTTTTATATTCAACCAAAAATTTTTCCAGGAACTGAGGGAAGCCACAGGTTGGTTTAGATGCTTCCAGAACAATAAGGATAAAAATTTAAATAACCACTCATCACTTTCCTCTTGGGAGTTGGTGGGTGGGTGGCCCTTGGTGTCATTACTGTTGTCAAACCCCGCCCCCCTACTCTTTCTTCACTCCCCATGCCCTGTTCTTAGCATGAGGCTTCCCACAGAACTTGTTTCCTACTCCAGTATTCTTAACCTACATCACAGTGACTGGGCTCCTCTGGGTTTTGTCTTTACTTATTCATTTGTTTTATTATAAAATGTTCAATTCTGCGTTTACCAATCTTCCCCAACACCTTACCCTATATTGCGGTGCTCGATGTAGCATGCCGATGCCTGGTAGTTCCCTGGTTTGATTGAGAACCTGACTTTATGTATTAAGTATGTAGTCTTCTTTCTGGGTTCCAATTTGAGCTTGAAAGCAAAGCATGTGCCAGACAGATGAGATTGTTGTATGATAGCTTTTGAATTAGATTAACTTAGATATTTTGCTAAAATGTGCCTTCATTCTGTTTTCTAGAACTTGATTTCTTTCCATCATATCTATTTTTTAGATTAATTGAATTAAAAAGTCAGTAGTTTACTCTCTGCTTGTAGGCATCAAGTTGTCTGTCCTGTTCTTAAGAATCTAAGAGATTCCTCCAGTTTCCTTGATGACTATTAAAGAGGTTTGACCTGACAACTAACCCAAACCTTCCTGTAGAGGTTAGCCCCTTTTTGACTTGTTTTGGGTTTTTTCCCCCATTTTTATAGTTCTATTTACTCGTTGTTTTGGGGATAATTTGGGGTGTAAAGTGAGTGTATTGTAGAGCAATACAAAGAGAAACAAACCTCCCCGTATTTTCATGAACTGATTATGCAGGAAGTGAGAATCTGGGCATAGACGTCTTTCCCTGGCTGGAGTTTTACGACCCCTGTCTCATGTACAATCTTTCTGGCCTTTCTGGTGCCTTATGCACCTTTTTCTTAGCAAACTCTTACATGCACACGTTTGTTTTCTGGTCCCAGGTATTGATTTGGAGAACATCGTCTACTACAAAGATGACACGCACTATTTCGTTATGACAGCCAAAAAGCAGAGTTTACTGGACAAAGGGGTGATACAGCATGTGAGCAATGGATTTCCTTCAAATCTCTCTTTTGTTGAACTAGTTAATAAGAGAAAGAATTTTATTGTCTGATGGGTTTTTCCTGCTAGGGAGTGAAAGTGAGCCCTGAACACATCTCCTGGTAACCCCTGATGTTTTCAGTTTAATTTTAACAACTTTTGTTATGGATAAATTCAAATGTAAATAAGAGTGGGGAAAGCAGTATAATGAACCCTCAAGTGCCCATCATCCAGCTTTAATAGTTAGCAACATATGACCTGTGTTGTGTCAGTAGTGCCCCAGCCCACTGTTCCTCCTACTGTTGAACTGTTTTGAAGCAAGTCTCAGATAGCATTTTATGCATAAATATTCAATCTAATTTTACGTGATTTGTTTGTGGTTCTAGTGAATTCCATACATGACCAGTTATTGGTTGGTTAATAGGTTACCTTTTAGTGCGAGTGATAGAGGGGAGGGGGGTTTGACCCAGAAGCAATAATTGGTGTTTGTGGGAGCCTGCCAGTGGTTCTGGTGTTACTTATAGTCATGGTATCAGAGTTCCAGGCAACACTGACTGGATCAGGGTGTATTTAGGTCTCTGATTGAACACCAAGGGTTTAATATCCATCCTTAGCCATGTCCAGCTGAGCCATTGTTCTAGGTGACAGTTGCATGGCGAATCTTGAGATGGTGATCCTGAAACATGAAATGAAATCAGAGAATCACAGGATGGATGGTTCCTTAAAGAGTTTGTTAAAGTCTTATTTGGTCTCATTGGTCTAAATGTGAGAATTACTATCCCCATGTGACAAGAAGGGTAGAAGCAAAGTATCACCAGACGTGCTGATTCAGACCTGTGGAGTTCCCAACAGAGACTCATAGCTGAGCTTCAGGGAGTCCTTTGTCTTTGCTGGATGATGAGGAATCAAGTCACTTTGGTCTGAGTGACACGACTGCCTTATCTATGGCAGGATGGGGAGCAAGTGACAAGCACGTGCCTGCCACACTAAGTCCCTTTCCACGCAGAGCCCTGTGACTGCTTCTCAGCACAGCGGTCCTGTGTGTGCAGGGAGAACCAGGATGAAGCAGTTGGTTTAGCCCATGCTGCCAGGAGCATAAGCAAGATGTGTTTGGTTGGATGCCCCATGGCACTGGTCTGTTGATTATCTGGGGCTCTGTTGGGGTTACGTTGCTGTCTGTAAGAAACAGCCAGTGAAGTGGTTTGTATGCCTTGGAACTAAGTTAAGATCTAAATCTACCATCAAAACAGAACTGTGGTTATCAGTAGAAATTAGGTAGGGACAATCAAGAATGCCAAGGCCTGATTTACTATTCCTTTTTATTTATTTTGTTTAGAGGGTAGGGGCCGTGTCTTCTGTGTGTACTGCTAAACACTAAACCTATTGTGGCTGCTTGCTCATTGTTGAACAAACAGCATTTCCAGGACCAACTTGAGTGTTTGTATTTTGACTTTTAACATCTTGTAGTGGTGGTTGAAAGTACATGAGGGGCACTTAAAAACCATAGGCCCCACTTTAAGAGAATAAAGACTTGGCTCAGTGTGCCAGGAACCTCCAAAACAGCAAAGGAATTTTTCAGTCCTTTATGTAGAAAGCCCTTTTTCTCTCATCATTGTTCTTCTTTGTTGGTGGATTTGTATAGAGCCTTTCAGAATCTTATGTATTATTTTGAAAACCTCTGTTCCACATTCAGTATGTTTTTCCCAGCCTCCTGGACTACTGTTGCTTCCACCTCTGTGTCCTTTGGCACTAAGGCTTCTGGGTTCTTCCTCCAGGTCTGATGCACTATGCAAGGCCGAGCGTGTCACATGGTCCTGTTTGCCAGAAGCCATTTACCACTCAAAAGATAATGATTGCCAACAATACCAAACGATAAATTGCTCTTTCAGTTCACAGAGTACCATCCCATAAATTCTTTTATTTGATATTCAGAACAATTCTGTGAGGTGAATTGGACAGGATCAAAGGAGAAGCAATTTGCTCTAAGGAAATGGAGGAGCTAGGAATGTGTTTTTACATGGCAAAAGCTGTGCTCTCTTAGAAAGAGTCCCCTCTCCCCCTTTTCTTTTTAAATTGTGTAAAAGATTTGGTTTTGGAATGTGAAATCACTTTAGGGGAAGGAAAAGCTGCGACACTGGGGTCTGTCTGCCATGGGTAGCATGGTTCTGGCTGGCTGAGCTCGTGGTCCCTGCTGGGGCTTTTCCATTGCAAGCCTCTTCTCTCTCTGGAGACAGGACTATGCCGACACAGAGCTCTTGCTTTCCCGAGAGAATGTGGACCAAGAGGCTCTACTCAACTACGCCAGGGAGGCGGCAGACTTCTCCACCCAGCAGCAGCTACCTTCTCTGGATTTTGCCATCAATCACTATGGGCAGCCTGATGTGGCCATGTTTGACTTCACTTGTATGTATGCCTCCGAGAACGCCGCCCTGGTGCGGGAGCAGAATGGACACCAGTTGTTAGTAGCTCTGGTTGGGGACAGCCTCCTAGAGGTGAGTGCTAAGGATGGTGGCACTTTATGGTGGAGGCAGTAATAATTAGGAATGAATCTGGGCACCCTGGGTTGTGCAGCACAGGCCAGTTCCCCATAGGAGTTACACTGGGAAATAGGGAAGAGTCGCAGGATGGATGGAAATTCTGCAGCTTTTGTGCCTTGCCCATTACCAATTTGGGAAGTAGAAAGAAGTTCATTATCTGAACAGTTGTCAAACACTGCTGTCAACAACACACTCTCTTTGTTCCTTAGTTTTCTTATTTTAAAAGGTAATTTATTTTAATTCTTTGTTTTATGTCTCCTTCGTAGCCTTTCTGGCCAATGGGAACAGGAATAGCTCGGGGCTTTCTAGCTGCTATGGACTCTGCCTGGATGGTACGAAGTTGGTCACTAGGAACAAACCCCTTGGAAGTTCTAGCAGAGAGGTAATGGGAAGTAACCCTGAGTCCCTTCCATGAGAAAACTGGTAGGAGTGGTTGAAGCACTTCCTTGTCTCTCTCCTTTTTTTTCTTTCTTCTTCTTCTTCTTTTTTTTTTTTAATTTTTAAATTTTAAGTTTTTAAGGGGTGGGGGGCTATGAGGGAGGTTGTTCAGTTGCCTTGTTTGTTTTTGTTGAGACAGAGTCTCCTTTTGTCGCCCTGGATAGAGTGCAGTGGCATCATTGTAGCTCATTGCAACCTCCAACTCCTGGGCTCAAAATGATCCTTCTTCCTTAGCCTTCCTGGTAGCTGGGACCACGGGCGCACACCACAATGCCTGGCTGGGCTTTTTTCCCTTTCTTTTTGGTAGAGACAGAGTGTCACTCTTGCTCAGGCTAGTCTTGAACTCCTCCTACTTTGGCCTTCCAGAGTGCTAGGATTATAGGCATGAGCCACTGTGCCAAGCCCCCTCTCCTTTCTTAATTAAAGATGTTTTTATGTTTAAGAGAGGAAAGGCAAGATACTATTTCATAAAATCATAGAAACCTAAAGATTAATCTACTGCTCTTTTCTTATCCTTTCCTAAATTAAATTTATTACTGATGGAGAAGAAATTAAAAGTGGTTTTGAAGTCAAAGAAAACACCAAACTGTTTATAAACATTTCTCAAACCCCTAAATGTCAGATGTTTTGAAGCAGATTTTTGCAAATGAGATTAAAAATCCTAGGATTTGCTGGATGATAAAGAACTACTGCCTTGACCAGAAGAATTAGATAAGATTTCCCAGATGAAATTGATAGTTGATATCATTTTATTATTCTAAGTCTGTTATTTAAGACATTCTAGCTAAATGTGGTGGCAAGTTCTTTTTTATCTGTGATTTTCTTGAAACTTAAATATTGGCTTACTTGAAAAAAACAAAACAGTAAGCTAGTTGCCTTTTAAATAAGAGTCAGGCATTCATTACTGCTTATAGCATTGTACCTGTTCTTCTCCTTGACTCTTAGCAGTCAGTGCCCTTGGGATGAAGGAGGTGGTGGGTATGGGAAGCAAGGCCTGGTTGAGGAAAGTGGTCAAGGATGAGGATTTGTTGTATACTTTAGACAATTTGGTAGACTGTCAAAAAATAGAAATACTACAAAAGGAGAGGGAGATGTTTATGGTGCTTGTTACTGCTCTGAGTATATTGTTGTATATTATTGCAGGGAAAGTATTTACAGGTTGCTGCCCCAGACCACCCCTGAGAATGTGAGTAAAAACTTCAGCCAATACAGCATCGACCCTGTCACTAGGTATCCCAATATTAACGTCAACTTCCTCCGGCCAAGCCAGGTAAGAGCCTTCTACTCAGTTTATCTGCATCTGGGTCCATTCTCAGGACTGATCAGAACTCTGATATATTGAAATGTATAAAACTATTAATACCAAACACATACAGGACACCTTTTAGTAATCCAAGTAGATCTCTTTTTGAATTGGTGGAAGTATTATTTTCAGGTTATTTTCCATCAACAGATTGTACAGCTAAGGCATAGAGTTGTTGATTGACTTGCAGATCAAACGTGACCAAAGGTGGTGGATCCAGGACTTTATCCCACACCTCCTGATTCAAATTGCATATTGTAGGGGGAAGAACGCTTGTCCAGTAGTCAGGAGATGGGACTTGCACTTTCATTATAGCCGCTAATCACCTGTGACTTGGACAGGTGATTTCACTTTCTCTGAACCTCAATTTCTTTACCTGAAAAATGGGGATAATAATCCCTACCTACTCACAGGACCATTGTGAGGGCAAGTGGGATTGCTCACGTGAAAGAACTTTGAAAGATCAAACACTTTTGAAAGTAAAAGATATTGTTAGTACTATCAGTTGATTTTTTTGTACTACTGAGTTGCTTCTCAGGATCTCTAAACCTCAGTACTGCAATGAGGATGACATCTTACAAAGCACAATAATCCCAAACAGTAGAGCAATTATTAGAAAGCGGCCCATTGATATATTTGCTGTGTTCTAGTGTAATTTTTAATTCGCCTTCTACTTGAAGTTTACACCTTTAGACCTTCTAAATACGGTAAGTTCTTAAGTTGTCCGTAAAACCTGCTGTTAACGGGCACCTTAATGATCCAGTAGAGACTGTGAGAGGGACTTCCATGACCAAGTAGCTAAGTTTTAGCACAACTTCTTACAGTTAATACGCATTTGTTTCTTTATAACCCCACCTCATTCCGTAAAGGATTTAAAGGCATCACGGTAACTTATCTCTGAACTTTGCCCAACTTGCTTCCCAATCTTTCATCTTAGCCATTCTGCTTTTAGGTGGGACTTTATTACTTGGTGTTTGATTTTCATTGTGTTTGACTTTGTAACTTTCTGCCAGGTGCGCCATTTATATGATACTGGAGAAACAAAAGATATTCATCTGGAAATGGAGAACCTGATGAATTCCCGAACTACTCCAAAGCTGACTCGCAATGGTGAGTGCTGGCAGTGGCCTTTTGAAATGCAGGTAACCTATTCAGAGAAGTCTGTACTCATTTATTGAACCGTTATGTGTGCATAGTACCGCCTAAGAGAGTGGCTGTCAACCAGGGGTGATTTTGCCTTCCAGAGGGCATTTGGCAGTGTCTGGGGACATTTTTTATTGTTACAATTGGGGGCAGGTGCCAATGGCATCTAGTGGGTAGAAGCCAGGGATGCTGCTAAACCTCCTACAGTGCACAAGGCAGGTCCCCACAACAAAGAATTACCTTGGTCTGAGGTGTTACAACAATCTAGAGATAAACCAGATACACATGCTGAAAGGGGTGTGGGAGAGAGGGGGAGAGCATGAAAGCTAAGGTTTTGGGGGAAGACTTTATAGAAGAATTGGTGGCATTTTAGCTGGGTCCTGTGGCTGCCAGGATTCAATGACAGAGATGAAGCCCACTCCATATGTTGTATGTACTGAAGATGTGAAAGCAGAGTGAGGTGAGCATACCTGGTCAGTTGCATGTAAGAAGACTGGAGAAGGGAAGTGCCAGAAGCGGGGAGACGAGTTAGAAATGCATTGCAGTGGTGAAGCTAACGGTGGGAAAAGCCCAAATCTGGTTGTAAAGCTGGGGATGGAGAAGGGAGAAGTGGGTGGAGAAGAACTCGGACTCTGGGGCCGGTTATAGCTGGGTCCCAGTCCAAGCTTTGCCATTTGTGAAGTATGTGGCCTTGAAGAGATGATTTAACATCTCTGAACTTGGGTTCCCTTGTTGGTGAAATAGGGGTGTGATCATTAGAGTTCTTTGACTGTGGGAGTGCTTATTACAGTGCTTGGCATACTGGAGTGGTCATTGGCATTGATAATTATGTGAGAGAATATTAAGGAGCCATAGGCATGGACAGCTGTGGGGCAAGAGGCAGGTGTTTGTGGATGGTGCAGACATCGGTGCAGACAAGGCAGGGGAGAGCTGAGAAGGTGTGAGAGAAGGTTTGAGTTCTGTTTTGAACATTTTGAATTTGACATGCTTTTGGTATATCAGGGTAGATACGAGGACCAACAGGCAGTTGGAAACATTTTCATATTTTTCCATTGGGACGTCATTTCTTTGAAAGCAGAGAGTATCTTTAATCACTGTTCTTATTTTAGAAGGTGGAATACTGAAGTTGTCCAATACATATTGAACGGTTGGATATACAGATTTGGGAGGCATCTGAATAAAGTTAATTTCTGAGCCAAGAGATGGCACTAGAAGTGGTTCTATCTGTAGTTTCAGGGTACGTTTTCACTGTGAAAGACTTAAACAGGATTTTTATGATATACATTTTTTGTCTTATGTTCACAAATCACTAAATGACTTAGTACAAAGCTAAATATTTTTGGCTGCTTTAGGTAAGGAAACAGACTGTCTTGGACACAAATAGTTCACAGATTCTCTTAAATGCTCCGTATCAGAGCTCTTCTGATGTAATTTTAAGAGAGGATTTTTATAAAGGCTGTAAGGGTTTTAGAAGATATCAAGGAACTATAAAACATGTGTTTGCCTATTCAGTTTTTTAAAACGTGATGATTTATAATACAAGGTACCAAACTTGGGCTGAGTGATTGGGGTTGCTGGCTTTGTTAGTGTAACTCTACAGAATTTCTTCACTTGGCAAATTGCTTGCTACCTTGGAAAGTGTAAGAGCAAGACTTTGTTTACTTTTGGTTGAATGTGCTGCTAGATAGAATGGAACCTTTTCTTAACTGTTACTTTGGAGGGAAAAGCTTTCCTCAGCTGCTTGCCAAGCAACTCCCCAGGGAAATGCTAGAACTGTTGCAAGTGAAGGTGATCATTCAGTAGGTGGTGCTCTTCTATCTAAGTCAGCATCCATGAGTGCCACGGAGACACTGGGCTTAGACTTGGTCAGGTCCAGACCACCCCGGGTGTGATTTATGAGTCTGTTAGGGGAGTGGACATTGACCTTAAGAGCCTGGATAAATTGGTAGTTTCTTGTCTGTCTATAATAGCACTACCATGATACCAGCTACATAACCTTATTCCTCACTGTTTTCTTTTGAGATCTAGTGATAACTATTTTGTCCCTACGCTCAGTAATTTTTTACACTGGATATATGTGCTGAAGAGAGGATCCTTTATCCTGTGGTTACCACACTTCCAATATTGATTGTTGTTGTTTCAGAGTCTGTAGCTCGTTCAAGCAAACTGCTGGGTTGGTGTCAGAGGCAGACGGATGGCTATGCAGGGGTAAATGTGACAGATCTCACCATGTCTTGGAAAAGTGGCTTGGCCCTTTGTGCAATTATCCACAGATACCGTCCTGATCTGATGTAAGTCCTAACCAAACTTTGTGTTTTATTTTATATTCCCCAAAGATCTCAGAGTACCCTGCTATCAAGTAGCCAAATTGTGTCCTTTCTCCCAGAATAAGGTACACAGTAAGATACTTCCTCCAGAAGGCAGTGATTTTGATTTAGTTATATTTATAAATGCTATATGTCATGCATTATATAGCTCAACCCAGGAATGATCAGGTGAATTTTTAAAATCACGGCTCTCATAAGTTAAAAACTGGTTTTAACACCAACCTGGGCCTATTAGCTTCACACAAAGGAAAACTGTTTATTGGCCCTGAATTGAACTCTTCATTTCAGCCAGCTATCTCTCAAACTCTCTTGGTCACAAGGGAAACGTGGCTAGAACATTTGGCTAGCTCAAGGCAAATATGTCACTACCAACAAAACAAAAAACAATGAATGCTTCCCCTATTTATGATGGTTCATTGGCATTTTCTCTTTGTTAAAGACTGTACTTTTTGCAAACACTCACTGTAAGGTCCATGAAACTCTCACCATGTTACCCTCCTATACCAGTAACATCTCTTTTGGCCATTCCCCACTCACCTGTCTACAGAATCAGTACACTAGGAGGACCCCAGGCCAGCTACAGGGACCAGTGCCCTCAGATTTCCCCTATCAGCATTTGTTACCATGGAAGCCAAACAAAAAGATTCAGAAACAGAAGTGGAGCATGTTGAGTTATTTTGGCTGCTTGTCGTTTTTATCATTAGGTCCACTTAAGGGCCTAGTGTCTGTCTGGTTTTTTTATTTTATTTTATTTATTTTTATTTTTTATTTTTTTTTTGAGACAGAGTCTCACTCTGTTGCCCTGGCTAGAATGCTGTGGTGTCAGCCTAGCTCACAGCAACCTCAAACTCCTGGGCTCAAGCGATCCTCCTGCCTCAGCCTCCCGAGTAGCTGGGACTACAGGCATGCGCCACCATGCCTGGCTAATTTTTTCTATATATTTTTAGCTGTCCAAGTAATTTCTTTCTATTTTTTAGTAGAGACGGGGTCTGGCTCTTGCTCAGGCTGGTCTCGAACTCCTGAGCTCAAACAATCCACCCGCCTTGGCCTCCCAGAGTGCTAGGATTACAGGCATGAGCCACTGCACCTGGCCTTGTTAGTTTTTTTTAAATGATTGCTTAAGGAACCCGAAAAGACATA